>CAXKVY010004204.1:0-20773 GCA_964058915.1 Tetropium fuscum
CACAAAACTAAATATTAAGTCTTGGGTAATTTTTTAAGGTAGAATCCTAAAAAGTCTATTGTTTTGATGATAGAGATTTTCAAGGTTAGTTAAGGTTATATCAACGTGATATATATTTTTTGAATGTCTCATCCTCGAATTATATAGGATAGAGTATAATATTGCCTAGATTAAGAAAGACTGAAATTTGAGAAATTTTTGTGACGAGCGTCATTCGGATCGCAGACGGTTATCGGTCATTTTATCCTTAAAATTATTTTTTTTAAAACTAAGCCGAGTTTCATGCTTGTATCAATAGCGTTTTTCCTTGATATTTTGCCCGAGGGAAATAGACTAGACTGGATAGAACGATCTGAAAATTAAACGAGAATAGAGAAGAATATCACGATTGCAGATTGGGCATACCAGATTAATATTCGGGTGTTTACTTTTGGGTAATGAAGAACCGATATGTAATGACGGCAAAGTAGATTTAACAGTAGAATATTTTGTTGATACATACAAGATAAATAAACTAACCACGTCAACTTCATTTGTGCCAAGCAGTCTAAATTTTAGCTTTACATTAATTAGCTTGTATTACTATAGCAAACGAACTTAGCTACAAGCAGAGAGGAAAGAGAGATTTTAAAAAAAAAATACCATCAACAACTAGCCAGATTAAAAAACTTAGAGGCAAAGATTGAAGGAAGCACTTTGATCAGTGATAATCAGATATATACAATAGGAGATCTAAGGAAAAGGATAGGGATTCAGGAAAAGAAAGGGAAGAAATAGAAAAGAAGGAGGTTGGTTTCATCAGAGGAAAATACCTCAGAAGGCTGCAAGTGATATAAGCAAGAGGTCATAGGAAGATACATACTTTTAAATCACATAAAGGAAATATAATTTATACTGCAACACGAATATCTGGCGAAAATATAGCGAAAATATAGAAGCAAGAAATATAAAAACGGTAAATGATTTACTATTCGGTCTGTCAGATATAAATCTGCTAGCTGTTTTTGTAAATATATATTTTCTTTTTTATTATAATGTCCCAGTAAAGTATGAAGATTTTCCAACACTGGATTTTAATATAGATATAGCTAATAGACAATTTCAATTTTCCACTGTAATATAAGAAGTACAAAAAAATATTTGGATTATTTACTCATTTTATTTGAGAATTTTGCTGATTTGCATTTCGATATAATAATTCTTTCAGATGCATGGCAAATTCATCCTTTAGATTATTTTAAAATTAATGGATACCAAATAATTTATAATTAAGGGGAAGTAAACCAAGTTGATGGGGTAGATGTTTATAATAAAAATGACTATATGCAAAATGGTAGTTACGAAATGAAACAAATAGGTATAATAGCTATAAATAAATAGCTATATTATTGAAAGTATCACTAAATTCTCAGAAAATCTATATTAGTGCAATTCACAAATGTCATAAAATTACACCTTGTATGTATGTATATGGGTCGGAGCGTAGTGGTTTTGCTTCCATTCCTCGTACATTCGTACATTCCTCCTTTTCTTTACTTAAGTTATTTTCTTCAAACTATCCTCTTTATAACGGATGGCTTGGTGACATACCAGATTAATATTCTGTGACTGTTACAATTTATGTATGATAGCATGGTTCTGAGTAACAGAAATTTCCTACTCTGTCCTCATTACCATTTATCGGAGACTACACGCCCGTAGCAGATGGTGAGTGTTCCCAGGTCTCAGGCGGACTGCCACAGCCCGTCCCAAGCTTGCCTAGGTCACCCGTCCAAGTGCCAGCCAAGGTCAACGCTGCTTAACTCAGAAGATCGAAATCTTACCGGATAAGTCCCGCGGCTATGCGGTCCCCTCATAAGTCACAAAATTACACCTTATATTTTTAATGACGACAAAAAAAATTCTTAGAGAATAATAGTAGTCTTTCATAAATATGTATTTTCTTGTGGGTCATAATAACATAGGTAGATAGAAAATCAAACAGAGATTATGCGAATGACTACTTAAATATAGTTAATTCGTTGGAATTTAGTTCTTTGGGTAGCAATTATACAAGGGTTAATAACGGATCTAAGTCTTGCCTTGATCATGTCTTGGTAAAAATTCGTAATAATACCACACATTATAATTCATTTGTTCTATATGATGACTTAACAGATCACTATACAGTAGTAGCATTAATGGAGGAAATTACTTAAATATAATCCTAAAAAACATACATATACTTAAATTACATTAAAAAAACAGAAATGTTTGAAAAAGAAAATTGGGATGATGTCTATAATTCAGATAATATTAACAGCGGTACTAAAAAATAATTAAGAAAATTAAGAATGCTGCTACACTATGTCAAAAAGAAATATCAATAAAACCTAAAAAAAAGGGCATTCTTGAATAACTGCAGGTATTATGCGTTCTTGTGAAAATAAGGAAGAACTATACAGAATGCATAAATCGCATCCAAACGATCTGGAAAAATAGAGACAATACTCGTACAAGTGTTACAAGAATAAACTAAGTAAACTGGTAGAAAAAACTAAAAATATATTATTTTCAAACGACATGGAAAATTGTAATAATGATAGTAAGCAATTATGGAAAACTATAAATAAATATGTAAATAATAGTAAAAGTATAACCCAAATAAGATATATAAACATAATCAAAAAGAAATCACTAATAATAAAGAGAAGCCAAATTTATTCAACGATTTTTTTGTGAAAATTGGGAAGGAACTTGCAAATAGTATTGTGAAGTCAACAACATCTGTAGTTAGCAGATTTATCTTTATCCTACAGGTATTGTAGAGGTTGACAATATAATCATAGTCCGTCGGATCGAGCGCGAAAATCCTTCTAGTTTCGGAGCTAAAAAAACTGAGGTATAACCGAATAGGACGTTCACCATTTAAAAACCCACGTTTTGTCACATAGAAAATGGAAATTGACGACTCTCTCCATTGACCTCTGAGAGACCAAAGATATAAGCAAAAAACAGAAAAGAAAGGGAAATATTTTTTTTAATATTGAACACTCATTGTTTTTAAATAAGGTAGAACAATTTCCTTTCTTTTGGTATATATTTTATAAAATAAAACTTATAAACTATAATAAAAAGTTAGTAATATTTAAAAAAGACAACAAATTGCCAATATTTTATTAAACCCACCTTGCCATAAACTTTCTTATGCTAAAAGCTTTTTAAATATTTTTAAAAAATGGCTCAGTTTAATGGACTTCGTCTATTTCTTAAAATAAACCTGACAGCAGCTTTTAATTGTCGGGCGCGTGCTTCTGCAGAGGGCTACGGGCGAAGCCTCCTACGGACGCTCCTCTTGTGGCACCCAGTCCCACGGTAATGTTTTAAATACAAATTTTCATTAGTTATTTGCACCATGAAGTAAGTAAGGATAAATCGCAAGTCGTTGATTTTATTCCCAAGAATTCTAGAACTTTACAAAATTAATAGTAGTATAATAATAGTAGTATATAAATAATTGTAGTGTAAATATATTATTAAATCAAAATTTTAACAAACAACAAATCATCGAATCGTCATCAGGATCTCCAGCTTCAGTTTGATTTTCTTCAATGTCGCTATTTAATGAAATTACATATACCAAAAGAAAGGACATTTAATGAGGAATAATATATTTTTTTAAATATTGTCTTAACTTATTTACACAAAAAGTTGTGGTGTTCAAATATTATTTCCCTTTTTTAAATTGTTTTGCCTATATCTTTGGTCTCAACCAACGGAGAGAGTTGTCAATTTCCATTTTCAATATAAAAAAACATACTTTTCCAAATGGTGAAGGTGCCATTTGGTTATACCTCGGTTTTTTTCTGTGTATCCTAGACAGGACATTCCGACGGACTATCAAAGAACTTGAACCAAACAAGGCACTCGGAATAGACCAAATTACATCTGAACATGTATATTATGAGTATATAAAATTTTCTAATTAATACAACGTTTGAATGTTGACACTTTCCAACTTTTAAAACGAGGACTTGACGAGGACGCTATTTAAAAAGGGATATTCTAATTTAATGACAAACTATGGACCAATATAATTAATATCTAATTTAGCAAAAATCGTGGAGATAATTATTAAAAAGAAAATGAATGGGTTTTCAGAAAAAAATTAAATTACTTCGGAGAAACAATTCGGTTTCAAACGCAATACATCAACTGAAGATGCTATATTATACCTTACTAATATTATATACTTCAAACTAGATAATGGTGATGCTGTGCTTTGTGTATTCCTTGACTTAGCCAATGCCTTCGATACCGTGTATTATAAGTTACTTAGGATTACTAGAGGAGATAGGACTCATAGCATTAAATGTGTTTAAAACATATTTGATAGGCGTAACACACCACGTACAAGTAGAAGGTATTTCCAGTGATGAAACCTAGATCGAGTTTGGAGTACCACAAGGCACAGTTCTTGGACCAATAATCTTTATCGTATATATAAATAGCTTACTGAAATTGGAAAGCGAAGATGATACAATCATACAGTATTCTGCCAAGTTAAAGAAATTGCTGAGAAATATTTAAAAAATATTAAAAACTGGTTTAACGACGATACATTTTGAATAAACCCAATTTATTCCATTTTCTTGTAATAAACTTCCACATTTCAAGCAACTTCAGTTTAATAATCAAAACAATATTCTATTCGAACAAATTAGTTACTCAAAATACCTCGCGTTGAAGTTGATAGTTTTTTAAAATGGAACTTCTATATTCAGTTCATAATAAAAAAAAAACTAAGACGTATCTTCAAATGAATGCCGAGCATGACCAAAGTATAATTCAAGCTATAAGAAGTAATCATTCCGTGGGAAACAACCAAAATACGTCAGTAACAGATTCCGAAATTCAGAATTGCCAAAAATTAACTGTAATACAGCCTGGCTGTGTATTTAATATTACCAATTATTAGATTGATAGGGACAATAATGAAAATCTAGTAATAAAAAGTTTCCTGTAAATTTGTTTCACTTTGGGTTGACAAATAAAGTATTTAATAACAAATTGTGTGCTTTATTTTTTCTTAAAAAACGCAAGTCTTAAAATATTGACACTGGGGCGATATATGGCTCGGCGCGGCGGTGCTTATATCTCATTTTTCTAAATTTCCATGTGCTCTAGTAGAATAAGATTTAAATCTTATATTAAGTTGATTATATTTTACTATGTCCCACAATATTATAGTCCAAAGATCATAGGGAAAAAATATAAGCCTGTGCTATGTGGGACGCTATTATTTTTATTTATCCATAAGTTCTACGTACTACTTATTTATAATTGTATAATTATAGTTATAATTTCCCTATGCTCTAGTAAAAAAATTAAGTTTGTAACATTGAAATATGAGACATAAAAAAATTTCAAAGGATACCCACAATTGCCGCAACGGGAGATCGGGGCATAACTTTTCTTACAGCAAGCTAAAATCGTCACTATAAAGACGCTTTCATTCAACAAGTTGTTATTTTTTGATAGAATACTAATAACTAATCAATTTTAACACAAAACCCATCAAAATAATACACGAAATTAAAGAATAACCGTATTACTTCTATTACAAGAATTATTGTTAAACCATAATATTTGAATGAGAAACATTCTTATTCTGCATCACATTCACCATCAAATTGTTTTATGATACGATGAAAGATATATTGTGTGATCAATATTTTGTTATACATGATAATGTCATAATGTAATGGGCGATGTATATAAAATCAATTTTTTTTTCCTTAAATTCCTGGAAATCGGTTATACTTGACAACGCTGTTAAAAATGCGGTGCACGTAGGGCCGCCTATCCCTCCTTTTATCGATATAATAAGGGGTTTTGTTCGGGTTTTTAAGTCTCATATTTCTATGTTACAAACAGTACATAAAGGAGATCATATACTACTAATATTATACGACTTATTTAGAAAGTACTAAAGAAAGGGGAAGAAAACCAAGACCAGTAAATATTATTCACTTATATAAGAGGTGGCACCGCATTACTTATGGACTAGGAGGCACTTATTCATTAAACGCGGTTTTAATTTCAGGTAACTTACATCATATAACTTACATCATATAACTGCATACTACTGGAGAAATGGGAAATAAATACAAGCCAGAGCTTTGATAATAATATTTTACCTTATTTGGGTAAGTACCGCGTACTAAGCTGCCATTTTTCCGACGGAAAACGTCTCATTGCTTAATTCATATAGATTAATTGCGTCCATCTTTAAAGGTTTTAATTTAGCAATTAATTGTTTATTTGGGATGTTGTTAATGTCTAATTTGGGTAAATCAATAGTTTTAAAATAACTGGCAATGTTTTGATAATTTCTAATTTGCACGTCTTTTATTTGCACTTCACAATTTAAACTGAGTTCTAACACAAATGTCCCTTTAAGTGGCACATTATCTTTATTTGCACCACACTTTTGGACTGCAGCGATGTCTTCAGGGATGATAAGGATCCACTGGTTTTTTTCTATCTTTTGAATTTTAGCATTTTTTATTTCTGCTGGTATTAGGAGAGTTAGAAATATTTTTAGGGTACCTTAACATTTGTACTTCACAAGGGGCTTCACTTTTTTCTTTAATCTTAACAGGGCTAGTATCATGAGATATAAATTCATCTTTGGTAATTTCTTGGCATTTTGAGCCGGACCACATGTAATTTTGTTCATTTAAGATAAGGTATTTTGACTGTGGTAGAATGGCTTCAAATTATTATTTCTTTGTATGGGTAAAGAATATAAATGATAATAATTATAATTATCATGCTCAACAATAGGGATTTCAAGAATAAATATTATTTTATTTTGTTTACTGTAACTTTTTATATTTGCTGTTTTTTCAAATATTAATACATTTTCAAGTATTGGTCCAAAAGGTAATTTGTTATCTGTTTAATAAACACTAACTAATTTTGTTTCATTTAATAATTCCCCGGGTTTAATAATAGAATTGTGAAAAGTATTTAATTTAGAGAATGGCCTATAAAACCTTTATAAACGATTCTGAGCGATCTTGTAATTCCAAAAGCTTTTGAACTTTATTAAAAAAAAGAAAGGTTCCTCATGTATCCCTTCTGTAATATTCTAATGCGTTTGATAACTTTAACAGCGTATTCATTCAATCGCAACCAATTAATCCATCTGATTTTTCATTACATAAGAATCTAGGACTTCACATAGACTTGCAAAATATTACATATGAAGATGTTTTACAAAATCTGAAACGATCTAAGGATACTTTTACAATGAACGTAGATAGTACTTTTACAATGAGCAGTTTTGTTCTAATAGACTGTACGTATGTTTTTTCCGAGCCACTGCACATTTTATTAAGTTACATCCTATGTAATTCTTCCTTCCCATCTTATTGGAAAAAAACATATATTTGCCCTATACCAAAAGAGGGAAATCAGAATGACGTATCAAATTATAGAGGCATTTCGCTACTGTGTAATTTTTCTAAAATCTTTGAAACCATATAGTGAACTTTACTACTATACCAGGCAGCTTATTTCGTCATGCCAACATGGTTTCATGGAGAAGAGGTCAACAATATCTAAGCGATAGACACTTTATGGTCAGATATCAAAATTTTCGTTCAATATAATTTTCTCCAACTTCGAGAGTTCCTCAAGGTTCCAATATGGACCCCATATTGTTTTTATTTTTTATTATTGATTTTCCTGAAGTAATTACTTTTTAGCATTTGTTATTTTCCGATGATTTTAAACTTTACTCTGAAATCAGATCTTCTATAGATTCCATCCATATTCAAGAATGCATTAATATTGAATGCCTTTATGGTGTAAGACACATCATCTGAAACTCAATAAATGACTAAATGTAACGCAATGACTTATACTCACAACTACTTCATTGGGAATAACTCACTTTTGTTGAACATATAAACCATATTGTTTCTAGTGCCTTTAAATCATAAGGCTTCATTTATCGCAATTGCAGGGACTTTCCCGATATAATCACTTTTAAATCCCTGTTTTATGCTCTGGTGAGGTAAAAATTGGAATACGGGTCGATTATATGGTATCCGATTTATCACGTTCATAGTCAATATTTGGAACCGATCCAAAGAAAGTTTTTAAAATTTTTGGCTTTTTTGCAAGATCGGTCTTATCCGCCTAGAGGCCTAGAGGTCAGAATAATTAAATTAATAGATTTAATTTTGACTCTTTAGAAACTAGACGCAATATGATGCTAAATAGATTTTTATATAATATCTTGAATGACAAGTTTGATTGCCTTGATCTTTTAAGAAAAATAACCTCGCCAAAATTCCAGACAGCAAACTTTAATTTACTGTGTTGTTCCCAGAACAAATATTTTAAGAAAGTCTCCAATATCTCTGAGGTGTGAACATCATATGTATAATGTATGATGTATAATCATATTTCTTCTGAATGTGATATTCACTGTGATAATATGAAGAGTGTATGTAACTACTAGATAGGTCGTTTAGCCTAAGTATTACTTGTTTGATTTGTTGTAATAAATTATTTTTTGTTTATTTTATTTTGTTAATATATTTTTCTTATATATAGGTAGACACGTATAAAATTTTCGTCACAATTAATTATATTCTGTCATACAATGGATTGTCTATTTAATAAATCGATTTTTGAGTAATGATTCATGGTAGCTTACAATCTAGAAATATATTTATGGAATTTTAAATAATCTGAAATTTAAAAAATGTTTAAATTCGTAAGGTAGTTATATAGATAAGAGCGTATCTGAATTATTAATTGTGAACTATTTAAATATCGCAATTATAAGCCTATATATGATGGAGAATAAGCCACAATCAAAACAATAGGTATGCGAGTTATTGTTGTTTATCTTTGTCGTGATAATTTTTAAGAAGCCAGCATAAAGTTTTATCTAACTGATTATTATTTACATATTTACAGATGTATTCATAAACAAATATGGCATGATTTAGCAGAAGCTGTAATATATATTATATATTTATCAATATGAGACTGTCATATCTTTATTTATGAATAAATTTATTTTCAGGAATTTCAAGAAGTCGATATCTAACAATAACAAGCAAGGGATTATGAATATTAATAATAATAATAATATGAAACAGCATATAATTGAAGCATCAAGATTTAAAAATTAATATAGGAAATATTTTTAGTTAAAATTCGCTGTGCACAGCAATAATATTAACTCGACTATTTTTTACATTAAAAAAATACTCGAATCACTTTACCTGAAAAAAACTTATTTCCCAAATCCTATTTTGATTTCGATCCATTGATGCTATCACTCCACATCAACCCCCATCTACTATAAATGGCGACAACACGAATTTAACGGCCTGCATGGATGGATCATAATAGTCCAATAAAAGTAAGTGAAATTTAGTACCAAAGTAAAACTAATTTGGGACAAGCTGATTTCAGCGTCATTATGTTCCCTATGGGGTACTTTTTATGTGCCTAAAAGTGCCCAGGGACTTCCAACCCAAACTTATTGTTTTCGATTTCGCAAGTTCTGACCAATACTTTAAAACTACAATTACGCTATGGTTAGGCCACACACTATACACCTGAGAATATTGGGTTCTGGGTCTGCCCCTGCTATGAAAACGTTTATTCATTATAAAAAGCATTTAAGATTAAGTTTTTGTTTTTTGAAAAACTGTGGGCATATCGAACCGCATAAAATATTAATAATAATATTAGTAGAGTAGTAGTAGTCTACCATCTAGTAGAGTATTAGTAATTAGATAGATAGTGATTGAATAGAATACCCGCTGTAATATTGTGGTATAATTATTATATACATAAAGTACTCACAATTTAGTTACTTATAATAATAGACATTATATATTATGTCGGTACATTTCCTTTTGTTATCCTTCCTTATCTTACCCATAATATCTAATGAAATTCGTATAGTGCAACATACCAGTCAAATTGGTGAGTACATCAAAATTACCTAATATATATATATAATATTACTGTTGTTTTTAATAAATAATACAGTCCATTGTTTAAATAAAATAAATATTGTAGAACCTCTATAATACCAAACACAGAACCAGAATTAATAGATACCACACTACTTGTGATTATTTATATATATATATATATATATATATATATATATATATATATATATATATATATATATATATATATATATATATATATATATATATATATATATATATATATATATATATATATATATATATATATATATATATATATATATATATATATATATATATATATATATATATATATATATATATATATATATATATATATATATATATATATATATATATATATATATATATATATATATATATATAAATATATACATATATACATATATATATATATATATATATATATATATATATATATATATATATATATATATATATATATATATATATATATATATATATATATATATATATATATATATATATATATATATATATATATATATATATATATATATATATATATATATATATATATATATATATATATATATATATATATATATATATATATGTTATATGAAACTCATAGCAGCTTATAATAACTTACATTTTATTATTTAGCGTTACTCAGATAAGATTTCCATATCAGTGCATATTATATGACACATCCTTTCTCATGGCATTATATTTCGCTTATCAGCACATAATGCAGAATAGCCGTTTACCAAGCTGTCGCTTGCCCACCTGCATGCTGAACTTGCATTATATAGTTTATAAAAGAACATTTCAAAGCAAATTGTATTTAGTGTAGTATCTGTATTCAAACAGTAAAGTCTAAATTTAACTCACTCATATTTATTTTTCGTCAGGATAGTTGCAACTATCCATTTTCTGTAATAAAGTTTTTTAAAAAGTTATTATTGCGACAAGCAATATAACAAATTTGGCGCAGTCGGTAGGATCTGTTAAACACCCCGGAACAAGGTGCCTAACTGGAAGTGCAACTCTATAGAACAAGGAGAACATCTTCGTGGTGCCTAACTAGACGAGCCAGACTTCGAGAACAAGGAGGATTCCCTCACCGTGGTGGCAGATCCTAATCTCTTGAAGCAGAAGTACCTACAAGCCCAAGCCCATGTGCAGCTTCATGTAAGTACAAACTTTTAAGAATCATCTCGCATTCTTGTATTCATTGTATTTTTGTGCAACGAGAAAAGTAATCAAACCGATACTTTTCAAAACAGTTCTATATTCCAACGTAGCGAATATACATTCACATTTTTTTTGTACCCTCGTACACATTTCTTTTGCACATTCTCGCAATGGCACGCGCATTAGACGCCGATGCCGATGTAAGCGTAGCTGTAGAACCCTACAGACTATCAGAAATATTTTCCATTGTACCTGATTACGACGGTAATCAGATTTTCTTGCAAACATTTTTGAATTCTTGCAATACTGCCTTCAGCATGGCAATTGCCGATCAAAAAGTACTCCTAACTCTCCATGTAAAAAACAAGTTACGTGGCAAAGCTGCCGAGTTGATTAATTCCCGTAACCCAGCCACTTGGGAAGAAATCAAACACTTGTTAAATTTGCATTTCGGTGATTCGCGTGATCTCACGTCTTTGATACAAGATCTACAACGAATCCACCAACTATCAAACGAATCCGCCCTTACTTTTGTGTCCCGGTTACAGACACACAATGCAAAAATGCATGCCGCGATACAAAAACAAATTCTTCCCCCAGAGCAAAGGAAAGCTCAATCCGAATTAATTGAGACAATGACACTCAATACATTGCTTGCCGGTCTTGAACCTAAACTAGGCCAAATAATAAGATCTGGTAATCCCAAAGACATGCATGTAGCTACCAACAGAATCCGTAGGGAACTACAATTGTCTTACTTTCAAAATCAGAAATTCCAGAAACCAATTATTCAGAATACAACCCAATTTACAAACCAAATAAGGAAACCGATCCCACAAAAACTTTGTTCGTATTGCAAACGTACGGGTCATTTAATAAATGAGTGCCGCGCAAGACAGCAATCGCAATCGCAAAATTTTGCTAGACCAAGTTTTCAAAATAATTCAAACCAAACCTCTCAACCGATACAAAGACCTAACTTCCAACCAAATCAATACAATCAAAATCCAAGACCTTTTCAACAAAACGTGCAACAAAATAGGCCTCCCATGAGACCAAATAATAATTTTAACCAACGACCCTCATTTGCTAATCAAACTTCGACATTTCAACCAAACCAAAATTTTAACAGATTTTCACAACAAAGAACCCATCATGTTAACTACGATTCGAACATCGATGATTATGAACCAAACATGTACGACAATCAAAGCGATTATCAACAAGATTTTTCAGAATATAATTACCCAAATGAAATTGATTATACAGCTAATCAATATGATTTCCAAGAAGACAATCACACTCAACCCGAACCAAACAAAAACCGAAATTTTCAAGTTCCCCAATTTCAAGACGATCCCCCGGACCAAACAATAGACACGCTTACGAGTCAAGTACAAACAATGAATCTAGACGATTACAACCCCGATGTGAACTTCCCCGAGCAAATATTTTTCTAAACCCGCTATTAACCGTAAACTCAAAAAATCTTTATTATATAAAGGACATCACAAATAAATTTAAAATTTTAATTGACTCTGGAGCTGGTTTAACTATTTTCAAACAAAAAACATGCGAAAATTATAAGCAAAGATCCCCGGAAAATGTTGTTATTCAAGGAATAACAAACCAAAAAATTATAATAAACGAATCAACACTTATTCCATTTCAAATTGGTAACCCACATAAAGTATACATACACAACTTGGATATAGAATTCGACGGACTTATAGGTTCCGACTTTCTAGAGCATTACAATTGTATAATTGATTTGAAAAACAAACAACTTATTACTGACTTTAAGACGATTCCACTTTTCAAAGTTACTGAAAATTCACTTCATGAATGTACAGATAATTTTGATATTGCTAACAATATTTCGTTAGAACCTCGTACAGAACAAATTGTTAAATTAAAATGTAACTTAGTAAATACTGACGCTATACTGTTAGCGCAAGAAATAGACAGAGTAAGACTTCCAAATTCCATCGTAAGAATAAATCACGAAGGTGAATTTTTAACATCAGTTGTCAATGCAAACGCAATGCCGAAAAATGTAAATTTTTCCAAATTAAAATTCGAACCATTTCAAAATTCTAACCAAATATTAAATATTAATGATAGCAACCAGGATAATTTTATAAACGATAACTTTGAGCGTGAACAAATTATTTTAGACCAATTAAGATTAGAACATCTAAATCATGAAGAAAAAGATTTAATAACAGATTTATGTCTTAAATTTTCGGACATATTTTATTTAGAAGGTGATAAATTATCATTTACGAACGAAATTAAACACGCAATTGACACTAATCATGCTAAACCTGCCTATACAAAATCATATAGATACCCATAAATTCACAAAGAAGAGGTAAAAACACAAGTCTCAAAAATGTTAGACCAAGGTATAATTCGACATTCAATATCACCATGGTCCTCCCCAGTTTGGGTAGTCCCGAAAAAAATTGACGCTTCTGGAAAACAGAAATGGCGTGTAGTCATCGACTATCGAAAATTAAATGAGGTTACAATAGACGACAAATATCCCCTTCCGAACATTTCAGACTTACTTGATCAATTAGGGCGATGCCAATATTTCACTACTTTAGATTTAGCATCCGGTTTCCATCAAATTGAAATTGATCCTAAAGATATTCAGAAGACCGCTTTCACAGTCGAAAATGGACATTTTGAATTTGTACGTATGCCATTTGGATTAAAAAATGCTCCATCAACGTTTCAAAGAGTGATGGATAACATTTTATTGGGAATTCAAAATGAACGTTGTCTCGTTTACATGGACGACATCATTATTTATTCTCCAACAATCCATGACCACATTTCTAGGTTAAATGAAGTCTTTAAACGTCTTCAGAAAGCGAATCTTAAGATTCAACCTGACAAATGTGAATTCCTAAGAAAGGAAGTTGCGTATTTAGGACATGTTATAACTGAAAATGGAGTAAAACCGAATCCCGCGAAAATCGATTGTATTCAAAATTTCCCTGAACCGAAAAATCAAAAAGAAATCAAGTCATTTCTAGGACTTGCTGGTTATTACAGACGCTTTATTTCAAACTTCGCAAAAATCTCAAAACCAATGACTAAATTACTTCAAAAAGACATTTTATTTCATTTTGATACTCAATGCAAAAATTCGTTTAACGAATTGAAACAAGCTTTAATATCCTCTCCAATTTTAATTTACCCTAACTTCGACGAACCATTTTTACTAACAACAGACGCAAGTGCATACGCTATTGGCGCTGTACTTTCACAAGGACCCATAGGAAAAGACCTACCTATCGCTTATGCTTCTCGAACACTATGTAGTGCTGAATCTAAATACAGTACGATAGAACGTGAACTGTTAGCTATAGTATGGTCAGTAAAACACTTCAGACCGTATATTTTTGGCAGAAAGTTTAAACTAGTTACCGACCACCGACCTTTGACG
The DNA here is from genome assembly GCA_964058915.1 of Tetropium fuscum. NCBI lineage: Eukaryota > Metazoa > Arthropoda > Insecta > Coleoptera > Cerambycidae > Tetropium > Tetropium fuscum. The sequence continues at coordinate 14,656 of CAXKVY010004204.1, forward strand.
TGGTTATTCTCAATCAAAGATCCAGGCAGCAGACTCGCTCGCTGGCGCTTGAAACTAGAAGAGTACGATTACGAAATAGTCTACAAACCCGGCAAAATCAATAAGAACGCCGATGCTCTTTCTAGAATAAAAATTAATCATTTTAAAGAATGTTCCAAATTAAATTTCAAAATATTAGCCGCAAACAATTCAGATGAAGACGAAACTATAGAAATCAATGACGAAGATGAACCTAATTCTGACGAAATAACGAAAGAACAAGTTTCAAATGAATTCGAAACTTTTGTTAACCTATACAAGACAAAATCCTTAATTGATTATTCAAAAATAAAATTTACAAATAAACAATTATTAGACCGAGACCATAAAAATATCATTACCTTTTTCAAACAAAATAAGTTAGAAGATCTTCATTATAAAATAATAGAAGATATATTTGAGGAAAATCCTGATTTTACAACCTATAAAGTTAACACAGTATCTAGCAAATCTGTGAGAAAAAAAAGGTATTTTATAGTCCCTTTGCCTTTCGACGGAGTAATAGAATGTTTATTCATCCTATTATACAAATTAAAAAACGAAATTGATCTCTCTCAAACCTTTCATGTAGAAAACAATTTAGATTTACCAATATTAGAAATGCTTTCATTTATTTTTGCCGAACAAGATTTAAAATTAGTTATTTGCCAAAATATCGTCAAAACACCGGACAAAGACGAAATTCCTATCATACTAGACCAACATCACTCAGGTAAAAATAATTTACACAGAGGTATAAATGAAACCATTAGACGTATTAAAGAAAAGTACAATTGGACTGGCTTAACCAAAGACGTAGAGAAATTTATCAAAAATTGCGAAATTTGTCAAAAATCAAAAGTGTGTCGTAAAAATCTCAGTAACCCATTAGTGATTACCGAAACACCAAAGACGCCTTTCGAACGTATAAACATAGACGTTTTCGAAGCACCAAATAGAAATTACGCACTGACCATCCGAGATGAGCTTACAAAATTTACTCAAGCTTATGCTCTTCAAGACAAAACAAGTAAATCAATAGTCAATACTTTATTGCTATACTTTCAACACTATGGTACACCCTTAAGGATTCACTGCGACTATGGCCGTGAATTTGACAATAGCCTACTCCGTGATTTATGTACCTTGTACGACGTCAAATTAACCATTTCAAGCGTTAGTCATCCTCAATCAAATGGATCACTAGAACGATTTCATGCCACTCTTACCGAAATGATAAGAGTACACCTCGCAGAAAACCCAGACGAACATCCTTTTAACATCCTCCCTTACGCTGTAATCTGTTACAACAATTCAGCAAACAAAACGCACGGATTTACACCGTTTGAGTTAATTTTTGGACACACATTCAGTAGACCCCCTGAGACATTGTACAACGAAAAAGACCTGATTACAAAATATATACGAGACCTCAATAACAGAATATCTCATTATTATAAAGTTGCCCGATCTCGAACCCAGACGCATAAAGAAAAAGCTAAAGTACGCTTCGATAAACATGTCCCCGAGAATCGTTACGAATTTCAAGTAGGAGACAAGGTTTACGTAAAAGAATCACAAATTAAAGATAAATTGCAAAACAAATTTAATGGTCCCTTTGAGATAATTCAAATATTTCAAAATTCTGCAATATTAGTTAATCTTGAAACCAAAAACAAAACAAAAGTAAATTTTGACAGAATGAAGCCTTACTACGAAAATTAATTTATTTTCAGGTTTCTTCTGCTGATCGGAACAGTAGCTTCACAATACACGATAATCCCAATTAATAACACCGTAGGAGTATACTATCACGAAGACACTAAGATTGACATTACTCACGACAAATGGACACTTTTGGTACATAAAAACATAACATCCATCAAATTAGCATTTGACAACAATGACAAGATCCTATCTCAAATCCTAAACATGTTTGATCCCGCTATCCATAATTTCAACGTTTTTCAAACAGAAGTAAAATCTCATATCAGCCTTTTAAACCAAATTTCAACCTCCATTGGATCCAAATTTAACGAAGTCTTTTATGACACCAAACGTTATAAACGCGGACTCATTAATGGTATAGGTTCTGTATTTAAATCACTTACTGGTAATCTTGACGCATCAGATGGAGAATATTACTCTAACTGTATAAATAAATTGAACAATGATGAACATCAACTAGAAAATTTAATTAAAAATCAAATTTCAGTCACAACTTCGGTCATCAAAAATTTTAACATCACTATCCAAAGGTTGCGTGTTGACGAAGAAACATTCAATAGAGACATTAAAGAAATAGAAAACTCTATTATCAGTATAAATGATAAAACTGATTCTATTTACATGAAATTAAAATTTCTAGGAATTTGTGAACAACTCATGGAAAGTTACTTGTACATTGAAGATAACTTAAATGACATTTTAAACTCCGTGACATTTGCACGTTTAAAAATAATCCATACTTCTATTATTACCCCAGGAGATCTAATTACCTCATTACAGGAAATTTCTCAAAATTTACATAGGAATAATTTACCTTTACCTGTCAGATTTTCAAACATTGCTCAGTATCTAGACATAATAGAACTAGAAGCATTTCAATCCAATTCAGATTTAGTATTTGTTTTAAGAATACCCCTGGTAGAACAACAAACGTACACCCTCTATCATTTGTATCCCATTCCTATTTTGGATAATAGAACTGGTTTACATCACATTTTACCTATCACAAATAAATATATCGCGAAAGACGATGATTCTTTGATGTATGTACCCGTTCCTGATCCAAGTATTTGCAAACCACTAAATTATGGCACAAAATTATGTTCAAACTTATTTGCATACCCAATTGATAACGACGCTACCTGTGAAGCACGCTTATTTAAAAATCTACAAAGGATACCAGAAAACTGTATTACTTCACTGATATTAAGTAAAGGCTATAATGTCCAAGAGCTTGAAGCTAATATGTGGTTAACCATCATCTCTGAACCTCTACACATCACGATAAGCTGTCCCAAGAAAAGTTCAGTAACAGAACTTATTTACAAAAACTCAATCCTGAAATTACAACCTGGCTGCAGTGCCTTTATTGGGATCACTAAGGTCCAAGCAAGCACCAAAGAGTATTTGGAAACAAATTACAACCCTCATCCAGTCTTAATTCCATTCGACTGTTGCAGCAAAATGCCAGACAAACTAAAGTTGCCAGAGCTTAAACCACTAAAGCTTAACAACCTCAACGTGGAAGAATTGGAAATTGCGAAACATAAACTCGACCAATATTCCAGAGACTTAGATGACATCATTAACCAACCCTTCATCGAAAAACACTATTCGTGGTTTACCTATCTAACTATTACGCTTATTATTTGCATTATAATTTTATATGTATCCTGCAAATGCCGACGAAGAAGAAGACTATCCATTGAAGCATCTGGATCACCCCCACCTCCACCAAATCGCAGATTTAGTGTCCTCACCAGGCTACTTCCAAGGAGAAGACCACCCATACACCGCGAAGATGAAATCGACGAAGAGTGCATCGAAGTGAACAGTTGAAAAACTAGTGCATCTCAGTGTCATTTTTGAAAAGAACTTATTTTTATCATTTTATATTATATAATTTAAATATTCTTTATCTGTATTTTATCTAGTTTTATTATTTCAATATTTCGTATTATGTAACTTGAATTTAAAAGTCGATGTATAACATCAACTTTTTTTATAAGAAGGGAGTTTTTATATGAAACTCATAGCAGCTTATAATAACTTACATTTTATTATTTAGCGTTACTCAGATAAGATTTCCATATCAGTGCATATTATATGACACATCCTTTCTCATGGCATTATATTTCGCTTATCAGCACATAATGCAGAATAGCCGTTGACCAAGCTGTCGCTTGCCCACCTGCATGCTGAACTTGCATTATATAGTTTATAAAAGAACATTTCAAAGCAAATTGTATTTAGTGTAGTATCTGTATTCAAACAGTAAAGTCTAAATTTAACTCACTCATATTTATTTTTCGTCAGGATAGTTGCAACTATCCATTTTCTGTAATAAAGTTTTTTAAAAAGTTATTATTGCGACAAGCAATATAACATATATATATATATATATATATATATATATATATATATATATATATATATATATATATATATATATATATATATATATATATATATATATATATATATATATATATATATATATATATATTTATATATATATATATATATATATATATATATATATATATATATATATATTTATATATATATATATATATATATATATATATATATATATATATATATATATATATATATATATATATATGTATATATATATATATATATATATATATATATATATATATATATATATATATATATATATATATATATATATATATATATATATATATATGTATATATATATATATATATATATATATATATATATATATATATATATATATATATATATATATATATATATATATATATATATATATATATATATATATATATATATATATATATATAAGCAAAAAATCATATGCAAATACATACAAAAAATAAACGTATCGGTAACGTATCAGTAACCGATCGTATCAGGAACGGAAAGGCCGATATAACTCATTTATTACAAGAGATTATCAGAGATTCAGAGACGGCAAAGCCCACAATCGTTGATTGGAAAAAGCTAAAATATTCCATAAAAAAATATAAACAGAAAAATCTCGAGCTGAAGACATTGCTACCACTTTCTGCTACATGCATATACTCGAGATGAAGTGCTTCGGTTGGTTAAGGAAATGGTGCACCAGCAACCCGTAACTTCTCTGAATGGTGGTTTTTACTAGTTTATTACACAGTAATATCCGACATTCAGAGAAGTCAAAGATCGTAATCTTGATTGGAATGGAGCAAAAAAATATCATATAAGTATAAATACTAAGACTAAATTAAGACTATGCACGCAACACGGAATGAATACAGCATTGTCATTGACTTGGAGAATTCTGGCCTGAACACCTTTACACAAACCCGCCATATTAGCTACATTATAATATGATTGCCATCTTATATTGGATATTTCTACCCCTTAAGGAGCCAACTTTTGTTCGATATCTCTTGCTAGGCCCCCACTCTTTTCACTTGCTTATTGCTTTTTTATTGCGTTTACCCTGTGGCGGCAAATGCCACTTCACCACACCCTAGTTACGGCTCTGTTAAATGGTATGAAAGAAAAATTCATCTTCAAATACAAACAAAAAACAAATGAGGGAAAGAAATGAGGCAAATTCGTCTTAAAGGTTCCGGTTAATTCAAGAGAAAAACTTGTATTGGCGTCCTGTCCACCAAAAACAGTACCATAAATTAAATTTTATTTGTACAAAATGATTTGTAATGGACATACCGGTATCAGGTCATCTAAAATCTGGTGTTGGTCTCTACCCATCAAAAACATGAGAATTAAATTTTCGTTCGTATATGTTTTGCAGCTAACACATATTCTCTTCGGTTCATGACAACGTATTAATGTCAACATTCGTTTTACCGAGACATTACCAGTGAATATCTGGAAAGGCAATAATCTAAACATAAATAAGAAAGAAAGAATAAACATCGCACAAAATATATTTTTAACAACTCACCTGTAAATCGCAATTAATGTGCTCATCTAATTAAATGTCCCTAACCGAAACAGCACCACCTGGTTGTTAAAAAATTTGATTTCATTAATAACACAAACCATATCAATAATATAATGATTAAAATAAATGTTTAATCAAGTCGCTACATTTACCTATTGCCAGAATGTTATCCAGAAATTATTGTTTCAAATCGTGACTCGCCTCTAAAACGCAATAGTTGATGTGATACACAGGCCACAGACCGTTAGGAAGCTGAGAAAAGTGCGCAATAGAATTATGTTACAATTCTCTGTGTTAGTTCCCTGACATTTTAAAAAAGTTCTTGTCCCCGGGGCATGCTATCTAAGGGATGTTACATCTTATTAATTCCTTATACCATCCAGTTTTCTTGTAAGAGATTCACACTTGCAAAGAATTACGTC
>CAXKVY010004205.1:0-23914 GCA_964058915.1 Tetropium fuscum
CCACTTTGGAACCCTTTTCGACAGAAACTTTCTTTCTTTTGCATGTTTACTTATATCTTAAAAATAATTTATCTCGAGATCAAGAGTTATTTCTCGAAAACAGTTCCTACTGCGAGTGGGATTTTAAGTGACATGCACTTTCATTTCGGCGAAGAAAAGATTAATGTTCCCTGAGCCCTATCGATATCTCTTTTAATTTTCATCATGATATCCTGACTTGGCGATTGTTTGTTATTACAGTTTCAGCCTACGCGCTTAGTGGTAGCCAAGCAACAATAATTGCTTTTTATTACTCTTGTAGTTCCTTCCAGCATAATTAATTTTATGTGAATGTCTTTGGCATATTTACGACTTTTTAAGGCTCAAGGCATATTTACGAATATAATGCATTCTGGCTTCATTCAGATATCCGTCTGACGATTTACGATTTATGGCTCTCCCAAATTCTGCTTTGAATATCTAAAGTAGGTACTCCTATAAAAACGGGTCGTGAAAATCTGGTATAAAGCAAATGGGGTTATTTTATGCTTATAAAACAGACCGGTTAATTTAAAATGAAATGCCTAGTAACCTAATATGCAGTATATAGAATTATTTGGAAATTATTACACTATAGAATTTGTTTAGAAGACATATCACATAAAACATTAACGTCTAGGCATCATCAAGATCTACGCAATGTATTGCATTATTGAGCGTACGTAGTAGATATTCAGAAACTATAGTTGACTCATTAACAAGTTCATAGTTAAGAAACAAGGCTACCCCGAACCTACCCAATACGATAATCGTATATACCCAAACTATCGTAAACTAACAGACCCCTTTTCAACTCGGTACCTTGGCCGGAGCACGCCTGGTATTAGCGGGGGTCGAGCATCATGTAATCAGTTCCAGTTGGTATGGCTCTAATTACATTTAGGCCTAACAAAAATCACGGATGAAAGGGATCTGACGTGTTAAGTAGCTCGAGAGTAAACCGATTGTTAACATATCAGAACTGGTCGATTCACTGAATTAGAAGTAACTGTTCATATTTACACCATCTAAGAATATTGATAAAATTATGTTTAAGCCGATTTTGTCGTTCATATTAATTTTTAGACTTACAAATTATCTAATTTTCAAGAATATTTAGAGTACCTATGTTAAATGTATTGTATAATGTACAATACCAATTTCTTGAAATCAATTCCCAACAAAGAAAATGTATATACCACCCATAGGAAGATAATTTGTTTTCAAAGCGGGATTTAATACTAATCGTAAAAAAGTTTATGTATCGTAAGTATCCCAAATTACATTTTTATCCGTGTCGGTTATTTATTGCCAAAGGATTTCTTGCACAAATACTAAATTCGGGTTTTTTAACCCATACTAAATTTGGATATTCAAATTTTCTTAATTGGTTACCCTTTCAGATGTGGTAATTTTGCGGAAGTACGTTACGGGCAATTAGGGATAAAATATTACTTTTGTTTTCGAAAGAGGGCAAAGTGTTTTTAAAAAATTAAAACTTTTTGTTGGAAGCGAATTTATTCAAACATGTGAATCTCACAAGAGCTCGAAATAAACTGAAGTTAAATTGATACATAAAGTGAGCAGCAATCGCACGATTGTCTGCTTGCCGATAAGGATATAAATGGGCACAAGTACAATCAGCATTTAATACAATAGCCTTATTATTAGTGGTTGATATAACTCTTCCACCCTTAAATGAAAATCTTGGGGTTAGCAACAACAGGATTTGGTAACCTAACATCAGGTAGATCCTGGGGTTAAACCTCGTTTATAACTTTTGGTTTACATATTATTTGTTTACAATATAAGTAATATAAAATATAGGCAATAAGAATAATAAGAATAATATAAAGGATAATTGTCCATACACTAATATTATTAAAGTGAATTGGAACTTTTAAAATTGATTTTATATTTTTATCTTGTGTTTCCAATGCACTCTGTACATGTTTTAATTCATCTAGATTAATTGCGTCCATCTTTAAAGGTTTAAATTTAGCAATTAATTCTTTATTTGGGATGTTATTAATGTCTAATTTGGGTAAATCAATAGTTTTAAAATAACTAGCAATGTTTTGATAATTTCTAATTTGCTAAAAATAAAAGACGTTTTTATTTGCACTTCACAATTTAAACTGAGTTCTAACACAAATGTCCCTCGAAGTGGCACATTATCTTTATTAGCACCACACTTTTGGACTGCAGCGATGTCTTCAGTTATGATGAGGATCCTGGTTTTTCTGGTTTTTCTCTATCTTTTGAATTTTGACATTTTTTATTTCAGCTGGTATTATTTGACAGTTAGTAATATTTTTAGAGTATCTTAACAGTTGTACTTCACAAGGGGCTTCACTTTCTTCTTTAATCTTAACAGGGCTAGTATCATGACATATAAATTCATCTTTGGTAATTTCTTGGCATTTTGAGTCGGAGAACATATAATTTTGCTCATTTAAGATAAGGTATTTTGACTGTGGTAGAATGGTTTCAAAGGCATTATTTCTTTGTATGGGTAAGGAATATAAATAATAATAATTATAATTATCATGCTCAACAATAGGGATTTCGAGAATAAATATTATTTTATTTTGTTTACTGTAACTTTTTATATTTACTGTTTTTTCAAATAATAATACATTTTCAAGTATGGGTTCAAAAGGTAATTTGTTATCTGTTAAATGAACACTAATTAATTTTATTTCATTTAATAATTCCTCGGGTTTAATAATAGAATTGTGAAAAGTATTTAATTTAGAGAATGTTATACTAATTTCAATTTTCTCCAAAATATCATAGATAACTTCGAATGCTGTAGTTATCTGAGAAATAACCATTTCAATAAGAAAATAATTATAAGTGTCAATATTCTTTAATTCTACGGTTTTTAATACTTGTTCAATCTGTAAAATACGTGATTGTAAAATTAATTGATTATGCGCCAAGACTTGGGTATTGTTCTGAAAACTTTGGATAGATTTTTGAAGAAGTGTAATTTGATCGTTAATGATTGTTTTTATTTTAACTTGGTTATCTGATAATATTGAAATAGCTCTGTCATATTTTTCAGCATCATTCTCTAAATTTCCAGATATTGATTTTATAATAGATCCTAATCCGTCTATAAGTCCACGTTTTGTTCTGTTATAAATTAAGGGATTGAGTTGCTTAATTTGGGTTGTTATTTTATCTTTTAAAATATTTAAAAGATTGTATGAGTTATGAAATTCTTTTCTGTAGTCACTTGAAATATTAGTTTCTAGTGCGTTTTCCAATCTAAGGAAGGTAGTCTGAAGTGTATAAAATTCTTCAATAACGTTGGTTATGTCGAAAATTTGGATAAATGTCCAACAGTCAATTTTGTTTTGTGCATTGCCTAATTTTAATGGTAATAGTCCAGGATTATTGTTTAGATTATGGAATCTGGGGTTGGTGAGTTCGCTGTAGGAACAGGAGAAGTACCTGTAACAAAAGTAGGTTTTCTCAATTCTTTAGTATGAATTATTTCTTTTTTGTTTCTATTTTGCTTACTAGTAATTTCTACACGATTTCTTTCTAAAATATCTGTTATTTCATACGGTCCTAAAAATTTATTATGTTTTTTATTTCTACCTTTAGGGTTCTGCTTGTAAACGGTTTGGCCTAAAGTGAATTCATTATTTTCACCTTGTACGTTAAGTTTCGATAATGTTTTCTGCTTTTGAGTACTTAAATTTTCGTTTACCCGTTGATAAACATGGTCTAGTTTTTGTTTATGATTTTCGGCGTATTCCGCGAAGAATGTAACAGGTAAAAATATTTCATTAGGATTCCTGGAGTGTGTATGACCAAATGTGAGTTCGAAAGGGGTATATTTGGTCGCGCTGTGAATTGAACTGTTATAACCAATAATAGCGTAGTCCATTAAATCGTTTGTTTCATCGGGATATTTTTCTTTCAATATGCGTAAATGTTCAATTATGGTTGAATGAAAACGTTCAACGATACTGTTTGATTCATGGTGTGCTGAAGTTGTAAAATGGATTTTTATTTTATGTAGATTTAAAATTTCTTTCACTGTATCATTATTAAATTCAGTACCATGATCTAGAACAATTTTTTCTGGGATTCCGAAAGAAGAAAAGTATTTAATTAAGGCGTTGCTAATATGAATAGCTGTTTTTCCATTAACATGAATAGCTTGTGCGAATTTAGTGAATGCGTCTACTAATGTTAAGTAATTTTCTTGGTTATATGTAAATATATCTATATGAACTATCTGGAAGGGTTTTGAGGCAGTTTCTGTTAACATATATGGTTTCTTTCTAGCATATTTTGTTCGTTGACAAATATTACATGAATTTATAAAATTTGTTATAGTTGTTTTCATATTTATCCAATAATAATTTCTTTTTAATGATTCTAAAGTTTCTATAATTCCTCTATGATTAGCTTTTCCTTCGTGGTGGTTTTTGACTAAAAGTATTTGTTCTTCTTTATCGGTTACAGTATTTACTCTTTTTGTGCATCTAATTAATCTAGGTCCCTTTTCTGAGAAATTTTCTAAATATACTTTATTAAAACTTTTATATGTCTTTTTCGGGGATCTTTACTGTTAATATTCTATGATGTTCATAGCGTTGTAATCTAATATTTGTTTTAGGGTACGGTTGCGGTAAAACTAAAATCTGATTTACTTTATTATTTATTATTTCGTCTAATATTTTAATTCCGTTATTTGTAGTTTCGTTAAAAGTAGTGTTAACAGTGTATGTGTCTTGGTAAAATCGCCTGGATTATTTGTTACTGACTCATTTTCGTACATATTTAATTTAATTCGAGCAAGTGCATCTGCATCGGTGTTTCGTTTGCCTTTTGCATAAATAATTGGATATGACCAAGGCGAATGAATATGTTCAATTATATTTTGCTCTAGCATTTTTTCAATTTGATTTTTAATTTCAGCGTTATATTTTTCTTCTAAGTTGCAATGGTTTAAAAGAAGATTTGTTAAATTTGATTTTAAAATATGATTTTGGGTTTGATTTATTTCGTCAGAATTTATTTCCTTTTTTTCCATAAAATGTAATTCGTTAATTTTCAATATTTCTACTTCAGAAGGTTCTTTGATTTTAATCTTTTTCGTTCCTGGGCTTGAATTTATTATAGTGGTGATAGCAAAATGAATATTGTCGTTTACCCTAGTAAGATGTGATTCTAATTGGTTTTCAAAATGTATATAACTTAAAAGTCCTATACCTTTTTCTTTATTCACTGGTAATTTAACAATTTGTTCTGTTCTTGGTGGTATTGAAAGGGTATAATTTTGGATTTTGAGATAATTTTTTAATTTTGTTAATTCTTCTGGTTCATAAATTATAGGAATTTTGCTACTAGGAGTTGTGATTAATTTTAAGTCAATGTCCACATTTGCTTTAATTTGTTTTAAGAAATCAATTCCAATTAGTCCGTCATATTTATCACTAAACTTAAATAAATAAAATTTATGTTTTTGTGGAATCTTAAAAATTTTAAAAATAGGTATTATCATTACTTCATTGTGATAACTTATGTTATGAGCAGTTTGAATATGAAAGTCTTCTTTAAAAATATATTTTCTATAAAATTTTTGTGCTAATGCAGGGTCCATAAGACTTCGTGTGCTACCTGTATCTATTAGAAAATTTGCGTTCAATTCTGGTATAAAAATATAAGGTAAGTTGGATTTTATAATATTTAAATTTATTAAGTCACACTGGTTGTTGAAGGGTCCTGAGGAAAATTTACATTATTTTCTTCTGGTGAAACGTTATTTTCGATTTCGTTTGGTATATTTTGTTCTGCTGGTATATAAGCTAAATGTGAAGGGTACATATCGAAATTATTGTCGTCATAAGTATATTGGTAATAATTATTATACTCGTCATTTGTTTCAATTAAATCTGTATTAGAATAATTTTGTTCACCTGGTGGATAATATTCAAAATTTTGATTTTCGAACGGATTTTCGAATTCGTTAATATCTTGGGCAAATAATTGATTTTGTGTGAATGTTTTTGGTTGTGGTAATTTACTGTTACTTGACGATGTGTCCATTGGTTCAGGTTTAAAACGATTTATTTGGCTCGGAGATCTATTTTGCTGCGGAAATTGTTGATTTCGCATCACTTGGCTAGGTCTCTGAAGAAAATATTGGTTTCTTTGTGTAGTAAAATTATTATTTGGTCTAAACTGATTTTGTGAAGTTTGAGGAAACGTATTATTAATAAAAGGTTGTCTTATCTGAGGTTGAGGTGTAAATTGAGGTCTAAACGTATTTTGTGGGAAACTTGTATTTCTATAAGTTTGCTGAAACGGTAATTTTACAAGATTTTGATATTGTGGATTTCTTTGTATTTGTTGAGGATTGTTATTAGGGAAATGTCGTTGTGATTGCTGATTAAAATTTGTTGGAGCTAGTCTTGTCATAGGTGTAAATGTAGCTTGCGAATTTAATGTGTTTGTCCTCTGTTGACTATAAAGAAAATTTTCTTCCTCTACAAGTAAAGACATTGCTTTTTCAAGACTATCTGGATTCCTTAATCTCACGTTATTCTGAATTTGTCCGCTAAGTCCTCTTAAAAAGGTTCTAAGTGCTAAACTATTATAATTACGACTTTTCAGTAATCTTTCTTGTTCTGTCATTGGCAGAGTATTTAATTTTGATAATATCAAACTTCTGGCATCTTGACATCTCATGCCGAAATTATATGGGGTTTCATTTTTGTTAGGTCTTAAAATAATTAGATCTTGTTCTAGACAATCAATATTTCTTTGATCACTGAAACTTAAATTTAGTGCATCTTTAATATCTATCCAAGTTCTTAACTCTGTTCGTGATCCAATTAAAATTAGCGCTCTACCTATTAATTTTGCAATAATTGCACGTAAAATAAATTCATTAATTGATGGATTATTTTCGTCATAAAATGTGGTTATTAAATTTTCACAATTGTCGATAAAAATTCCTAAAGTATTCGGGTTACCATCATATCTTGGAACGTTATCTATGTACAATCTTAAAAGCTGATATTCAAGTGGTCTTGGGTTTGGCATAGTTAATGAATTAAAATTACTATTATTTTCTGATGTAAAAAGAATATCAAGTATATGTGCCAATTCGTCGATATCAGGGGTTAATGACATAAAGTTTTAATTTTGATTTTTAATTTTCTAAATATGTTTAATTCGGAATAAATAAATATTATTTATTATGCGGGAGAATATTATGTACAAAATTTCCTTTGAAGAACATGAAAATACAAATTATTCAGGGGAAATTACAAGGAAAAATGTTTAAGGAAAGCAAAAATGTTCGACTTACAGTAGTAAGATGAAAAGTTTCATTTCCTTGGCTTGCTTAAATTAAAGTTGACTTCTTTGTTGTTGTTTGTTGGTTGCAATTTCTTCTTAGCCTAATGCCACTAGGAGTCAGTCGATTTTGTACTTCTTCCCTGGACTTCCTAAACTAGCTGGTTTTGGCGATGTGGTCCTCTACCAGTGGGTGTTGAATTCGGCGATGTTGTCCTTGTCCAACGGCTTCCTGTTTAATTCTTTCGTCGCACTTTGTTCCTCTCCAAACAAGTTTGTTTGGTTTTTTCACTAATAAACTGTCAAAACAGACCGGAATTTGCGAATTTTGGCTCTCCGTTTAGTGATCCTACCGACTGCGCCACTTTTGTTTTCGAAAGAGGGCAAAGTGTTTTTAAAAAATTAAAACTTTTTGCTGGAAGCGAATTTATTCAAACATGTGAATCTCACAAGAGCTCGAAATAAACTGAAGTTAAATCGATACATAAAGTGAGCAGCAATCGCACGATTGTCTGCTTGCCGATAAGGATATAAATGGGCACAAGTACAATCAGCATTTAATACAATAGCCTTATTATTAGTGGTTGATATAACTTATTATTAAATTGCGTAATTCTTTGCGTAATTTACAAAAAACTTGAAGAGATCTTTTCACATCTGAAAGTAAAACAAAAACTGCATAGAAAATTATATAACAAATGACATATGTGAGTTACAATTCGATTGCAGTAACTTCGTAATTGGGGACTATTTGGGGTCACTAATTACATGTTTTAAAATAAAAAGAGAAATGTTTAAAATGGTGGATCCAAAACGGCTGACGAATTTTGTGATTTATTTATCGATTTGCTCCTAATTTGGTATTGGGGGTATCTTGGGATCTCAGATTATATACTTAAGATAAGTTTCTTGTAATATAAAATCGTAAGTGAACCCTTATCATTACCATCTTTGACCATTTGGATTTGGCAGACGCGGTTGTAGGATGCGTAGATAAGTATTGATTATATATCTTTCATACACACAAATTATATGCAAAGAAATTAAATAGTATCAACAGAGGTACATTTTGAAACAAATATTTGAAGAAAACTCATCGTTACCTTAGTTTTAATAGGGCCTATCCCACAAGAATCGAAAATTGAGATTTTGGTGTATAAGATATTGTAAGCATTAGCCGCACATGCCTCTAATTTGTCGCAAAGCACAAACAACGTCAAATATTTATTTTTGACCCCTTCTAATAGGACATATAAAAATCAGCTGATTTAAGTATTTCCAATAGGACCTATTCCACACGATCCAACAGTTCTTTATAGACAATGCTACCGTACGCATGGCGAGGTAATTGTTTTCTTGAGTTTTGTGTGTTTTAAGTTAATTTATTAAAAGTAAGTATTATAAACAATATTTTGTAGACATGTTGTAGTGGCTACAGATACACTCCCCGGCACAAAATTCCGCCACCCTAAAATTTTGCCCAATTTTGATGTTTTATAACTTTTTTATTTTTCATCTGATTTTCATAAATTTTTTACCAGTCTGTAGATCAGTTCATTGTGTGTCTTTTTAATTATTGTAATAAGTCATATTTTTCGTCCAGGCAATATTATACAGGGGTAAATCAAAGTGTTGTTTTTTGTCGTAAACTCAAAACACCCTGTGGAAAAATTGAGGCGAATAATTTTGTTTACAAACTGTTTGCTGCCATCTTAGACGTATTGTAAACATTTTGTTTTTTGATTCATCCCATTATCTCATTTCTTCTGCGAGCAGCAAAATTTTAAATGAAACGCTGATTTCAAGCTTATTTTTATTAACAAAAACATCCACTAGGTATATCACAAAATTAATTAACAAAGACAAATTTTAATAACGTGTATGTCCTCCTCTCGCAGCAATGACAGCTTGCATTCTTCGTGGCATCGAATTAATAAGATTACTTATTCTGTCTTGAGGAATAGCCTGATATTCTTCTGTCAGCGCCAGCCGTAAGTCTTGCAAGGTTAGTGGTTGCACGGGACGGCGACGGAGTGCTCTTTTAAGATCATCCCAAAGATGTTCGATTGGGTTGAGATCCGGGCTACATGCGGGCCAGTCCAATCTTCGAAGTCCAACCTCATCCAGATATTCGCTCACTACCCGTGCAACGTGAGGTCTAGCATTATCATGCATTAATGTAAATTGGTTCCCAATGAAAGGAGCAAATGGAACAACAATTTCTTGGAGGATTTCCTCAATGTAACGGTGGGCGGTTAGTGCTCCATTTTCAACAAATACAAGGTCAGTACGTGCATCGGTAGAAATACCCGCCCAAACCATGACTGAACCACCGTAATATTGCAGTCGCTCAGATATGATGCAGTCTGCATATCTTTCATTTCTACGTCTGTATACCCGTTCACGACCATCCGGCGACCTTAAACAAACCCTGGATTCATCTGTGAATAGTACGTTTCCCCACTGTTCTACAGTCCAGTCAGCATGCGCTCTTGCAAATCTCAGTCGGTGTTGTCGATGCCGAGGAAGCAATTTTGGACATACTGCTGGCCTTCGTGAATGCAATCCTGCTTCTAACAATCTTCTACGTATCGTTCTTTCACTTACACTTACTCGACGTACCATTTGCAAGTCATTTTTTAGATACACAGCAGTAGCTCTTCGATCTCTTAAAGAACTCATAATGACATAGTGATCATCAGCTTGAGTGGTCATTCTCCTTCTGCCAGAGCCGTGCCGCCTAATAAAGTTTCCCGTCTGTAGATACCTATTCCAAACATCACAAACTGTAGACCGCGCAATTCCCAGAGTACGGGAGACATAACTCTTATTGCGGCCATCCTCTATTAAGGCAACAATTCTACCTACGTCTGCTGTAGTTACCATGATGACAACACACTAAATTAACTGTACTGTCAAATATTCTATCACAATAACCGCGTATTTAGCCAACGTCGATGTTTTTTAATTAAAAATGATAAAATTAACAGCGTTTCATTTAAAATTTTGCTGCTCGCAGAAGAAATGAGATAATGGGATGAATCAAATAACAAAATGTTTACAATACGTCTAAGATGGCAGCAAACAGTTTGTAAACAAAATTATTCGCCTCAATTTTTCCACAGGGTGTTTTGAGTTTACGACAAAAAACAACACTTTGATTTACCCCTGTAATATATTGCCTGGACGAAAAATATGACTTATTACAATAATTAAAAAGACACACAATGAACTTATCTACAGACTGGTAAAAAATTTATGAAAATCAGATGAAAAATAAAAAAGTTATAAAACATCAAAATTGGGCAAAATTTTAGGGTGACGGAATTTTGTGCCGGGGAGTAGATTTGTGGCAAAAATATTAGTTATTTTATTTAAAAAAACGCTTTTTAAGTATGCTGTTATATACGACCTATTGTAATTAATAGATGTTTGATGTGGTTTAAGACATATTTCAATTTTCAAATTATGTTTGTCGTTTAATACGTCCTATTGCGTAAAAATTGTATCAATGGCTCTTAAAAGAAATAATAATGAAGTAAATATTAATAACCTAAGCATTAATGTGCCGTATGAAATTTTAGTAAAGAATACAGACAATGACTACTTAAATACCATTATGCTAGATGAAGAAAATGTTTCGCAAAACCAGCAAAATTTTGGCTTTGAAAATAAATGCTATGCCGAAGACCACATGAAATAATATTTGTACAAAATGAAATGCCTATCGCATCAAATAATATGTCCCCTAATAATTCAGCGATAGACGAAATTCATGACTTGGAATATAATTATGACATTCCTATTCAAATAATGGATTTTTCAGACATTACCACGACAAATAATACTGAAGTGTATATTGAAATATGTCAGTCTGTATCATCTAACGATTTACCCCCTTCAAACCGAAAATGAAAATATTGAAGATGCAAGTCTAAGTAAAACAAACAAGCGGAAAAAAAGTAGCTGATCCAGAAACATAGAAAGGCACCTCAAAGGACGAGACATATTTTTACCGACTGACTATATATCAGTAATTCGAAATGCTAGGAAAACCCAAAGCCATTAGATGTACAGTACCTAGATCATAGTTTGTTTTTAAATTTCGAGGATCCAGATATTTCAAGGTATGGTTCGTTGAGGCCCGGTAAACGCAAACATGACTTAAAAGTTGCCGATATTAAATGTATAAAGTATGTTCCAAGTGGTGAAATATTTTTCAAAGCAAATTATAAAGACGACTATGAGAACATTCCACAAAGACAGACAGCAATAGATGTCAACATTAATCTTAAACCACTTTATAAACAAAGACCTTAAATTTCAAAAAAAAGTGGCAACATCTACAGGAAATCAAAAAAGTCCTACCATTCGACACCCACTTTCTCTATGATAATTTCGAATATAACATAGAAAAAGAGTCCAATAGCAGCTTGAATGTTACAAAAAACAAAAGAAATAAAAAGTCTGAAGAAAATAAAAAGACTGTTTCAAAAAATACTAAAAATAAGAATAAAAAGAACAAAGAAACATAGAAATAAGAAAGTTTCTTCTTCCTTTTTTATTGTTAAACAGAAACCTACCAAATATTACATAGAATGAATGTTATTTTAATTTTTTATTTAATAAAATGTTTTTAACTTTTGTTTAAAATGTTATTATTTTTATTTTATTTTCTCTATGTATAATAATATAACTAAATCTTGTGTCTTTAAAATATTGGCAAACAGGATTAAACTCATTAATTTACAACAAATCTACAACTTAAATTTAAAACTAATAGGTCGTATTCAACAGACAGGTATATAATTCAGCGATAGACGAAATACATGACTTGGAATATAATTATGACATTCCTATTCAAATAATGGATTTTTCAGACATTACCACGACAAATAATACTGAAGTGTATATTGAAATATGTCAGTCTGTATCATCTAACGATTTACCCCCTTCAAACCGAAAATGAAAATAATGAAAATGCAAGTCTAAGTAAAACAAACAAGCGGAAAAAAGTAGCTGATCCAGAAACATGGGACAAAAGCGTAGACAAGAAAAAGAGAATGTTGGGCGAAGATTATATCGGGTACACAAGAACAAAAGACGGTGTTGTTAAACATGATATAAAAAGGTCTGAACGTGTTATCCGCCCAGCTTGTACCTCCACGTTTTGTAACAAAGCTACCAGTCGCTTTTGCCATTTATTATCTGAAGAGATTCGGGAAAAAATATTTGAGATATTTTGGGGAATGGACTGGGAGCAGAAGAAACTTTATGTTTTGCACATGACTTCCTATCATGCCTCAAAACGAAATTACACAAAAAATCCCTCTAGGAGAACTGGTGGTTCATTTGACTATTTTTTTAAAAAACCGAGGTAGGAAAATATCAGGTTTGTAAAAAATTATTTCTAAGTACACTTGGAATAAAGGAAAAGATGGTTAGACAATGGGTTAATGAAGGAAATAAGTTTGGAATTATGAAAAGACAGGAATGTAAAAATGAATAAAGAGTACAAAAAAGAAGCAATTCAGCTGCTGCATTAGAGCTAGAAAAGAGAAAGGGACGCCTAGAACGCTTTTTTAATGATTTGCCTAAGATGGAAAGTCACTACTGCCGTTCAAGATCTAGAAAATATTATTTAGAACAAGATTTTAAGACAAAAGCTGAAGTTTACGATATTTACAAAAATTTATGTTTAGAGGAAGAGGTTTTGCCATTATCACTATGTACATTTTTGAAATTATTTGACGAAATGAATATTGGTCTTTTTAAACCTCGTAAGGACCAATGTAATATTTGCTGTGCTTTTAAAATGAAACACCTCGATGAAGCTACATACAATGCCCACATATTAGCTAAAAATTATGCTCGGGAAGAGAAAGATCAGGACAAGAAGAAATGCGAGGAAAAACTCCACTGCTTTACAATGGATGTTCAAGCAGTAAAATTATGCCCTCAGCTTCAGGCAAGTTCGTTGTATTACAAAACAAAGCTGCAGGTACATAATTTTACCATTTATAATTTAGAAACACATGAATGTAGCAATTTTGTTTGGAATGAATCTGAAAGGGAGCTGTGTTCATCGATATTTGCGACATGTGTATTTAAATTCCTACAGTTCCTACATACCGATAGTACTTTACTCCGACAGTTGCGGGTACCAAAATAAAAATAAAATTCTCGCAAATGCTTTGTCACTTTTTTCATCTAGATATAATACGATAATTGAACAAAAATACTTAGAGAAGGGTCACACTCAAATGGAGTGTGACTCTTCTCATAGTCTGATAGAAAGGCACCTCAAAGGACGAGACATGTTTTTACCGACTGACTATATATATATATATATATATATATATATATATATATATATATATATATATATATATATATATATATATATATATATATATATATATATATATATATATATATATATATATATATATATATATATATATATATATATATATATATATATATATATATATATATATATATATATATATATATATATATATATATATATATATATATATATATATATATATATATATATATATATATATATATATATATATATATATATATATATATATATATATATATATATATATATATATATATCAGTAATTCGAAATGCTAGGAAAACCCAAAGCCATTAGATGTACAGTACCTACAGTACCTAGATCATAGTTTTTTTTTTAATTTCGAGGATCCAGATATTTCAAGGTATGGTTCGTTGAGGCCCGGTAAACGCAAAAATGTCTTAAAAGTTGCCGATATTAAATGTATAAAGTATGTTCCAAGTGGTGAAATATTTTTCAAAGCCAATTATAAAGACGACTATGAGAACATTCCACAAAGACAGACAGCAATAGATGTCAACATTAATCTTAAGCCACTTTATAAACAAAGACTTCAAATATCAAAAAAAAAGTGGCAACATCTACAGGAAATCAAAAAAGTCCTACCATTCGACACCCACTTTTTCCATGATAATTTAGAATATAACATAGAAAAAGAGTCCAAAACCAGCTTGAATGTTACAAAAAACAAAAGAAATAAAAAGACTGAAGAAAATAAAAAGACTGTTTCAAAAAATACTAAAAATAAGAATAAAAAGAACAAAAAAACATAGAAATAAGAAAGTTTCTTCTTCCTTTTTTATTGTTAAACAGAAACCTACCAAATATTACATAGAATGTTATTTTAATTTTTTATTTAATAAAATGTTTGTTTAAAATGTTATTATTTTTATTTTATTTTCTTTATGTATAATAATATAACTAAATCTTGTGTCTTTAAAATATTGGCAAACACTACAACTTAAATTTAAAACTAATAGGTCGTATTCAACAGACAGGTATATGGGTAAAAAGTCTTATGCCACCCCATAACTTGGTTCTTAATTTTAATGGTTCAAAATATAAGTACTAATGAAAAAAACACACAACGTTCTTAGTATAAAGCACTAGATGCTTTTAAAATAGGTCCAAATCTGAAAGAAGCCGTTTTTTCGTCATCCTGTAAAATTAGGTGTTTTGAGATACGCTCTATTAGAATTAAGGTAACGTCGTGTAAAGAATAAAATATAATTAATGACGTATTTCATCGGTTAATTATTTAAGAAGTCAAATATTTTGATATTTTGGGGCTAGTTTTAGAGATTTTAAAAAGGTTTAGGGGTTTTAAAAATTTCAAAATGATTTAGCAATAAAAATTAATAAAACAACAGAAATATATAGAGCATTTTTAACACTGGAAATGTTTATGTTTTTATATGGGGGCCAAGTTAGAAGTGTCCGTTCAAGGCCAAAAGACAGCGGTGTCGCGATCGAGTGACGCAATACATATAGATATCGCAGCGTTCAGCCTTCTAGCGGCGTGAAGAGGTCTATGGAGTGGGGAGTATTCAGTGCAGCTATATTGGGAGATGTGGAGCATTGCTAGTAGTGATGGGAATAATCGGGATATTTTCATAATCATATTATTCATAAATTTAATAATTCGAGTGTAAACGAATGCCCAACGATAATTAAAATAAAAGTGTCGGCTACAAACGTATATTCTAAACTAACTAACAAAATCTCTACATATTATTCCTTTCATAGGGCCATCCAAGCAGCCCATAAATACTTCATAGTTATGGAAACTGTCTCGCCCTGAAGGCAATTAAATACGTCTACCGCAATCTCGATAGCTTAAACAATAAACATATCGCTCAGCCGGAACGGTCCTATCCTAAAAGACTCGACAGAGGGCGTTAGCGTTTACACGAGATATATAATCGAATTTATTTAGGATGAACTTATAAAAATTCGTCAAAAATTAAAAAATCTTAAAATTCGGTAGGAGTAAAGTTTGTACTTTTTGATCACCACGTATAAAATTTTACATTTTCGAGAAAATGTTTATAAATGTTTTTACTTGCCCAAAATATAATAATGATGTCGACAAAAATCCTATTTTTGATACGGGGTGGTCACAAATTGCAAAATCTCAAAAAATGTTTAGTTTTCGGGAAAACTCTTTTTGAAAAGTTTTTGCTTGCCTCAAGTAATGTCGACAAAAATTTTGTTTATTATACGGAGTGGTAAAAAATTACAAAATCTTAAAATTGGGTAAGTTTGTACTTTTTGATCACCACGTATAAAAAACTTATGATGAATGCGCCACAATTATGTTTCTATACGGGGTGATCAAAAATCACAAAGTTTACTCTTACCAAATTTTAAGATTTTGTAATTCTTAAGTCTTAACCACCTTGTATATTATACAACACAATTTTTGACAAAGCCATCACTATTTTTATACTTGCTTATTTTTATACTTATACTATTTTTATTTTGATACTTGCGTAATATGCAATATCTGTGATTTTTTTTAAGTTTAACTGCGAATCCAATATAAGTCGGTTATTAAAAAATTATGTTTATTATTTCTTACTATATACCTAACTCGTAAATTGAGATGTGTATTATATTAGTAATACTTAAGTTTTTCAAAAACAAAATGCTAAAAAATTATGTTTATATTTATATATAACCTTGTGTGTATAATAAACAGTTAATAGACCTATCCAGTTAGAGCAAGCGAGTAAGATAAATACAAGTCAACTTGTATTGAATGAGACAATAACTCGGTGCGTAGTACGTACTGCGCTTTCTTGTAGCAATGTATGACTGTATCCATACTCAATATTATATTAAATTATTAACTAACGTGTTATTCTAAATTTATAAAATGCTAGGAACCCAAGCGTACGCCAAACATTACTAATAAACACGTAATAAACACTTAATAAACATAAGCATGCTAAAGCCAATCTGGAAATTGCCACAAGCATGCACGCGCACCAGAGTATTTGACGTATTCGAAACAACTCGAAAGGATCGGTATATTATGTTTCATATTTTGTTTTCATTTCCAATGTCTCCGATAGTTGCAAGGATTGCGAAATCTGTGAATTTTTTAATTATATATGTATTGACATATTATATTTACTACAAGTTGCGTTGCGTATTTACTACAAGTTACACTCATCAGATATCTTTCTTCAAAATTATTACATTGGAGCAAATATTGCTATATTCTCATTGCTTCAACACGGATTTCGATAAAATTGTATCTAGGTACGGTGTAACTTCTCTGGGTCTATTCATCATAGGCGTACGTATGTGGTTGCATATACATACACATATAACAAACCTTATTATCTAAATAAATCACAGGTGATACTAATAATTTCTAAAAAATGAAATGCAAATAATAATTCATAATAATTCCAATGGGTTAAAAAATATAAGAAAGAATTCTGTCAATTTTAGGATACCACTGTTAAAGCTTTTATGGCATCAGATAAGTTCGAATCGTCCTTAAGGATAACATATTAGTGATTTGACTATTGTAAGGTGTATAATGGAGGCCCATCATGGGTCATTCCTTCAGCCACTTCTCTTTTTGCTTCACAGCAACAAACTGTCTTTTTATATTGTCGAAACAGTGTTTACGCAATATGCTGGTGGTTCCCTATTTATGATAAATGATCAGGCACTTGGAACATCTTCAGCACAAAGTAAATAATAAGTAGGCACAAGATAAATCCCAAATTGGTGCAAAATAAAATGGAGCCTATTTCAACTAAGGCCGAAGCGTCTCTCTGCGCCATTAAAAATATTGTTTTTTTTGGAAAACGCATTTAATTATAATCACATTCACATTTAAATTGGAAACTACAGTTAACTAAAAATAACGTATGCAGGCTACTGTATCTTTTTTCCACATTGGTGAACTTGAAAAACCACAAATCCTCATTTAATTGTTTATATATTAATGATATTTTTTACACATTACTATTTTTTTTATTTTAGTTTTTACTCATCCTGGCAGACCTAAAATGGCCATCGACTTGCCGACATAATACTAATTCGGTATTAGGAGTTTTGGGTACCTAACCATTTTCTTGTTCGGATACAAAGTGGTGGATGGATCCAAGGCGAATCCAAAATGCTGTACGACATTTGTCATTTATAATTCGATTTGCTCCAAATTCTGCATAGTTGGCAACATAGCATTCTTGGCTTGTTGATTACAAATTGAACTAAAATTATTATTGCCCTAAAAATTCATAATGGCGGACTTAAAAAGACGAATGATTGTATCATTTATAATTCTATTTAACCCACATTTGGTATTGAGATGGATTTGGTGTCACATATTCCTAACAAAATAATTATAAGATCATGCGAACATTTTAACTGATTTGCAAAGTTAAAGGGGTCACTTTCATTTCTTTCAGCTATAGTTCCAGATCGTTGGTGTTTCATGTTTTTTTTGAGGATCATCATGTGCTTCATCTTTCTCATTTGGTATTTCCTGTATATCATCACAGTCGTTGTCATGCCCTTCTATAATATCTTCCAGCATGGTTGAAAGCATGTATTTCATGCTTTTCCTTTTCTTCATCTTTGTCATAAGATGGCTGTTGTATATTGACACATAAGTCTTCGTTTTGGAAAATATTTGTTAAGTATATGTTTCAAAATATTATTAAACATTTCACAGGCAATATCAACATTATTAACAAGTGTTAACAAGGTACAAGTGTGAACAAGTTCATTCCAGTTTACCTGTTCTATCATTGTGTACATTTTATTAAAAATGACTCTACGGAAATTAAAACGTTGTTCTTCCGATATAAAATTACAGTTCATTTCAAGTTTTATAGATAAACTTATTAGCAGTACAGGGTGATGGAGATCTACTGGCACTAACGATATGTCATCACGAGCCAATATTCCATTGATATTGACATTGACATGATGACGCTATATAACGTCCTTGTTCTAGGATGCATCACCTTTTAGATATTTTACCAAAACTTTTTTACAAATAATACGTCAATAAAAATATATTTCCAAATCGAGTTCAAGGTCGCAAAAATGTTATTTTATTTACGACCCTAAATACGCCTAAATACTATCCAGTAAACCTAAAATCAAATCCCTGGATGTTTTTCAGGTAAAACTACCTCTGGACTATATATTAATGATGAAAAAAATATAAAAAATTATGAAAAACATTGTTCCCATTTCAATACATTTTTATATTTTTATATTGAATCGCCTAATAGTGGAGGGGATCTACGAAAAAAAAGGGGTCCAAACGGAAGTTACGCGTAATCGAGGAGACGGGTAGAAAAATGTTTGGAACAAGAAAAATAGGTCTCCTCGATACGCGTAATCTGGTTTTGAACCCGTCAAAATCGGTCCATTAGAACCGAAGATACAGCAGTTTGAAAATTTTGGTTTTTTAGGGGAGGCACGAAAAAGGGAGTGAGCAATGGGGGTGTTGCGGGAAAGGGGGTGGTATTGGGAGGCTAATTTTTTTTCTCTTGTAGGCAATGGTTATCGGAAGCCCAGGCGGAATTTTTTTTGAGATTGCTCATTTAGTGAAGGGATGGGAGGGGAGAGGGTGAAAAAGGGTTAAACGGGTGTATCTCCGGCCCTGATGAACCGATTTAAAAAAATTAAAATGGATTTTTTTTTGTTATTTTATAAGGAATCGAGAACAGTTTGAAAAAAAAAACAAAACTTAAAAACACGGGCGTGGGGGGTGAAAATAAAAACGTTATTTTTTTGGTTATTTTTTTGTTATGGGAAGGAGGTGGGAGGGGCGACTATCATATTGAAAAAGTTGGGCAATTGTATAAACTTTACTGAAAAAAAAATTTTTACCGATTTCGTTCATTAGGGATGTCAGGGCGTCGAATCTAGGTTAAAGCCCTGTAGAAGGGCGAAGAGATGTCCTACGCCCTTAAGCCAGGGCTTATTCTCAAGGTGAGGGTTTCCCCTATTAATTAAAAAAAAATCCCGATTGCACCAATAGTTTTCATACGCGCGCGAGTTGGGACGCTGGGAAATTTTATTTTCTCTCGCCAGTATCTCCAGGAAGAGGAGCCAGTCTCTCACCAGGAAGAAGAAGAGGGGTTATGAAATAAAGAAAAATAAATCGCAATTTATAATTAACATTTCTCATAATATATTTGTATACATCATCACAAATAAACAATTTTTCGACCATATACTTATACATAATATCACGACTCGAGTCTGATAACCGCAGCGCCTAAATCTAATCGAGGCGTGCTTTTTTAGTTGGAACTCTATTTCTGCGTTGCTACCACTTAATTCGTCTTCGCTTTCATATTCCCAATATGAATCTGGGTCATTATTTTCCAAATTTTCATACAAGTTTGCATACAAAAAATTGCTGCAAGCATCGTCATGCACCCCCGATCTGCGTTTATTAAAAATTGAGGAAATTAGATTAAGATTGTTCAGTAGAAGGAAAAAAGTACTACTTATTGTATAGATCAAGAATAAACACGCAGTACTTACAGCAGCTTTAGTAAATTAATATACAGGCGATAACGGGATTTTTTTTGTATTTATTTTCCACCCAAACATAATGATGCAGTCTGGAGCCTTCTTGCTGCACTGCACCCGTCGGAAAAGTTGAGAAAATTTCACTAATGTCAGGCTTACCTTCCTGAGCTCCGATTTCATTCCCCTCCACACCTTGGCGTCATCCCCCGCGCGAGAAGAGAGGGTAGAGTCCACGCCCACTCTTCTGCCGCTGGAGATACTGGCGAGAGAAAATAAAATTTCCCCAGCGTCCCAAATCGCGCGCGTATGAAAACTTTTGGTGCGAACGGGAATTTTTTTTTTAATTAATAGGGGAAACCGTCACCTTGAGAATGAGACCTAGCTTAAGGACGAAAACGTCTTCTCGCGCTTCTACAGGGCTTTAACCTAGATTCGACGCCCTGACGTCCCTAATGAACGAAATCGGTAATTTTTTTTTCAGTAAAGTTTATACAATTGCCCAACTTTTTCAATATGATGGGCGCCCCTCCCACCTCCTTCCAATAACAAAAATATTACGTTTTTATTTTAAACCCCCATGCCCGTGTTTTTGAGTTTTGTTTTTTCAAGCTGTCCTCGATTCCTTATAAAGGAACAAAAAGTCCATTTTTTTTTAAATCGGTTCATCAGGGCCGGAGATCAGCCCTCTTTCCCGCAACACCCCATTCCTCACTCCCTTTTTCTTGTCCCCCCTAAAAAACAAAAACCTTAGAACCGCCGGTTCTAATGGACCGATTTTGACGGGTCAAAAACCAGATTACGCGTATCGATGAGACCTATTTTTCTTGTTCAAAACATTTTTCTATCGGTCTCTTCGATTACGCGTAATCTAAAAAGAAACTGTTTTTACAATATTTGAAGGGCCGCGCGCGCCCCCTGGTGGACCGGATGAAGTTACCCGGGGGTAGGGGGGAACATTATTAACAAGTTGGAAGAAAAATTTTTCAAAAAAGTCACTTCCGTTTGCAAACTTAGATCCGCTCCACTACAAGTCAAAACTGTTAGCAACTAGTGAAATATGTACATCTAAACCTAGCTTATAAGATATGATGCGTTTCTTGTATTTGTCTCAATTCTGTTGTTTGTTGCAGAGCACATACAAGCAGTGCTGCCGAAGGGGAGGTTTGCCAGGAGGTAGGTGTTACTCAACATTATCCGCTCGGTCCTCGCAGGTTAACAGTCATAGCAACACCGATTCTTACAGCCGCCAGAGTTCACTTCGATACCTCGAAGTTGAGATGGCACGTCTACACGACTCTAGACGGCCACTGGTTGTTTCCTTTAGAAGGAAGAAGTCTCAGCAGCCGTCGTCGAGGCCCGCGAAGCAGGTTATAGTATTGGACACGGACTTGCAACGGGCCTTGGACACACTCAACGGGGATTCCCGCGACACCTACCTCACCGCTAGGATGCGCCGCCGGGAGTACGGTAGCAGCAGCGTCCCCTCGCTCAGCGGCTTCGCCGAGGAGGACAGCCTCAGCAGGGATTGCAGCTTCGTGAACGTGCAAAACCTCCAGCCCACCCACATCTGCCCGCTGAGCGCGAACATTGGCAAGTATTGCAAGTCTGACGATGTTAAGATGTTTCAACTTACTGTTACTGTTCAGTCCCATATACATTAATAAAGGTTGTGTATTTGTTAAGTGGATTCCTTTATTTTTTTCACGGAAACGACCACCCATTTGTTTTGCTCTCCAACCACTCAGTACTTCATTGCTCAAGTAATTTTAATACCCAATTTTATTTTCGCCTAAATTTCTGCTCAGCAAAGAACAGATTCCACAGTACACCTAACGGCACCCTATAGATTCATCAAGTACATATTTTTATAAAAATACTTTGTTTCTTGCATCTGTATACTTGTATACAATAAAAAATAAACCTTTATTTTACAAATCCTGTGTACTTTTTTTTTGTTCAAATATTATGGTCACGCTAATTATATTCTACCTCGGCTTCTAATATGTATGTGTAGTTCAACGACCGGCAACCCTGACCTACACAATGTTTTTCATTGGCGTAGGCATTTTTTTTCTTAAGGGGGTGAAAGTAGAAGGTTTGTATATGCATATTTTCAACACCACAGCTGATATTGAATGCAAGTTTCCCCACCACTCATGCTTTCAGCGCGTTACCATTTTTTAGTGGGTGGCTCGCTAGTAGCCATATTTCCGACAAGAAACAAAAATAATGTGTACAAAGCAGCTAAGTAGCCGTGGAAAATAAACTTTAAACGGAAAACTTTTACGGAAAAATTAAATAAATATACTTGCAATACTTGCAATTGAAATACAGTCATATTTATTGTGTAAGTAGGTACCTACCTAACCTACTAAATCATCAACACTCAACGGCGATTTACTTTGATACAATGCTTTGACTGTTTGATTGTTTGTTAATAGGTACCTACATAACTAAACCGAGACTAAATACAACACATTTTTAAAAATAATTACAAATGCAATATATACCTACCTACTAGCTTCTCATCGCAAAGCTATTTCCAATACACACACTTTTTAGAGCCAATCAAAATTAGAAACTGACCTTGAGGTATTTTACCATCATTGTAAATTTTCATTTCATTCGTGGCTAGGTAGGTACACGGTTTTAATTTTATAGACTCTATAAAATTTTTAATTTTGCCCGCTGATGTAAATTATTAATTTGTGATCTATGATAGTAAGTACATACATAAAAATAAAGTCAATGAACAATATAGGTACCTACTTATGTAATAAACCAGAGAGCGTTTCCAGTTTTCGTAAATCGCAATAGAACATATATCGTTGTATTTATAACCTAGCGGCCTCAAGCACTGGGACATTTTTTGGATAAAATTATTTGAGAAATGTCTTAAGTGGAGGAGGTACCTATTAGTACCTACCTCAGTACACGTCAGTACCTACTTCGAGCAGCCCTTAAATCAACTTTTTTTTTGTTAAAGTCGGCTCTGCTCTAACCCCCACTATAAATTTTTGCCTTCAAATAATATTTTCCTTACATTTTTTAACATACCTATCCTATCTCTTAAATAAAGCAAGGTCTGGTGGAAATCTGCGTTTTTCAGGTTTCATACGAAACGAACAAAATTTGTTGCTAACCGCTATGCTTTTCTAACTTATTTTTGCCATATTTTTGCTAACCGCCATTTTTTTATTTCGACTCTCGTAGCGTAGGTGTATACCTACATAGGTAGGTATATAAATAATATATAGGTAGGTAAACGTCTTGCTTCGCCGTTTTGACTTATTGTATAAGCTCCAGGATAAAGAGAATTTAAAAAATGAAACATAAAATTTACCTACCAACACTAGGAGGTACGTAGGTACCTCTGAAAATACATAAATACCTAAGTATCAGTACTGAAAATAAATAATTAGTTTATTTTTAGTTACAGGACTTCATTTAAACATTTAAACTGCACTATAATATATATATATATATATATATATATATATATATATATATATATATATATATATATATATATATATATATATATATATATATATATATATATATATATATATATATATATACTGCCCTACTAAGCGCAGAGGCGGTAACTAACATCAGTATAGTTTCGAGATATTAGCCTTTTTGTTTATTTTGCTCTGCCATGTTTATAATGC
>CAXKVY010004206.1:0-23145 GCA_964058915.1 Tetropium fuscum
CCCGTATAAAAACATAATTGTGGCAAAATCATCATTAGTGTTTTATACGTGGTGATTAAAAAGTACAAACTTTCCTATTACCGAATTTTAATATTTTGTAATTTTTGATCACCCGTATAATAAACATAATTTTTGACGACATTACTTTAGGCAAGCAAAAACTTTTATAACTAATAGCGTTTTCCCGAAAACGAAACATTTTTTGAGATTTTGAAATTTGTGACCACCCCGTATAAAAAATATGATTTTGGTCGTCGTCGTTACTATTTTTTGGGCAAGTAACTTTTACAAATAATAACATTTTCTTTTTGTAATTTTGCAGAGGTAGTTCACATAACCTCAATTTGTCAGGTGCACCACAACCTTGGGTTGAAAATATAATGAAAAGCGGTTGGCGAGGAGCGAGAAGTCTAAACTTATAAATACTGGTTCAAACAAGACTATAATGGAACAGATTATCTAGTAAATACAAGTGCAATGTTGAAGTATAAGGGTGCAAGAGAGACTGATATACATACTTCTTAATTCATAGGTTAAAGCCATATTAAGCTACCTATAAACAACACAGCTAGGTAGTCTCCAGGAGGACGTGACCATGTCGAGGTCGCTCGTATTCACGAACGCTTTCTTAAAGACGGCTCCCATATACGCAACCAGAAGTATTTTGAATATTAAAATAAAAAGTTTTTTAAGGTATAATTCCAAAAATGATTATATAAATTAAATATAACATAGACATGCAAATATATAATTAATTTCTTTCACCTCTTTTTATTTAGTTTTAACAGCAAACATTGCTTTAGCACTTTCTGACAATAAAAACTCCTCATTTATTTTTTCAATCAAGTAGATAAATCAAGTAGATCAGAGTCAGGTAGATAGAACAGATTTTAATCAAGTAGATAAAGCTGACAACAATGTTTAGAATACATACCAAGGCAAGTAAAAATGAATATATAATTCAAAATTTTAATATACCTACACGTATTAAAAAGGCAATAAATTGAAGAATACATAAGTGGATATAATAAAGAAATGGATGGAATTTGTGATAAATCAATATCTGCTACATTTTCAACTTGACCGGATATTTCCAAAGATGGTGCCTCGACACCAATCAAACTGTCAATAACTAATCAAACTGTCAACAACTCTTTTCCTATGTTTCATCCCCATTCTTTTTGATCTATCAGTTTCTTCTGATTTCTCATGCGACCGGAGCACTAAATAAGGGAATAGCTAAAAATAATTTTAATATTGTAATATAGGTATAATATAATAATATTTTGTATTTTACATGTAGCTACACTACAAACAACCCTTCCAGGCATCTACAAAATAGTGGTTATTTATAAAATTATTATTCACCTTGATAAAGATAATAGACGAGGAAAATGAGTGAAAAAAGCTATCACTTTTTATGACACGCAGGTAGAGACCTCGGGTTTTTTGCATTCGATTATAAAAACAATTTAGAAAAAAGTTCGGGGGATAACTAAGGAGGCTTGTCAAAAAATGCATTTTTGTATGCAAAAATGCATCAAAAACTGCATCAAATTTGCAGCCATATTTTACTTCATAAAAAAACTTTTTTAAAAGGGTGCAAAGTTGTTCATTTTTATTACTCGGGGGTTTTCGGGTACGCTGATCACGAATCTGACGTCAAAAATCATCCTGGGTGTACCTGGGGGTCTGTACACCCTCTATCAACCTCGTCTCCAGGAATTCCCCCTCAAGTGATGGCAAAACTTCGTTCAAATATCTTACCCGGGGGTTTTTGGGTTCGCTGATGATGACGAATCCGATGTCAAAAAATATCCTGCGTGTACCTGGGGGTCGGTACACTCCCTATCAACCTCGTCTTCAGGAATTCCTCTTCAAGCGATGACAGAAATTAGTTCATATAACCTACTCGGGGGCTTTTGGGTTCGCTGATCACGAATCCGGCATCAAAAATCTTCCTGGGTATACCTGGGGGTCTGCACACCCCCATAGGTTAAATGAATAATCAGAAAAATTTTCATATAATTTTATGTTTAATACATCAATTTTGGATCTCTTTTCAAAAACGTTTCAGAAACGTTTTTGAAAAGTATCGTGCTGTCAGAGATATTTAAATTGCCTAATTGTCAAGGATTGTCGGAGATGAGGTTTATAGTGGGTGTACCGACCACTAGGTACATCCGGGATGATTTTGGACGTTGGATTCGTCATCAGCAACCCCGAAAACCCCTGGGTAGGTCATTTTAATATATTTCAGCCATTATTCATTGATAATTCCCGGAGATGAGGTTCATAGTGGGTATATCGACCCCCAGGTACATCCGGTATGTTTTTTGACGTCGGATTCGTGATCAGCGAACCCAAAACCCCGGGGTAAGATATTTGAACAAACTTTTGCCGTCGCTTGACGAGAAATTCCTGGATACGAGGTTGATGGGAGTGTACCAACCCCCAGATACACCCAGGATGTTTTTTGACGTCGGATTCGTGATCCGCGAACCCAAAAACCCCCCGGATAAGATATTTGAACGAAGTTTTGCCATTTTTGAGGGGGAATTCCTGGATACGAGGTTTATAGAGGCTGTACAGACCCCCCAGGTACACCCGTGATGTTTTTTGACGTCGGATAGTGATCGGCAACCCGAAACCCCCCGAGTAATAAGAATGAACAACTTTGCACCCTTTAAAAAAAGTTTTTTATGAAGTAAAATGTGGCTGCAAATTTGATGCAGTTTTTCATGCATTTTTGCATACAAAAATGCATTAAAAACAATGCAAAAAAGTGATAGCTCAGGGCGTTTTTTCTTCTCATCTTCCCCGTCTATAATCCAAATATAAAAGGAGGACGATTACTTCACGTTACAAGTTTTACTGCTCGTAATAAAACACTAATTCTCTCTGAAAATTAACGAAAAGCGTCAAGAAATCACTACGGATTTATTAAATCACAGAATGTTCAAGGCGAAATAATAATTTTCAGTCAAACATTAATTAATATCAGAGATAAACTTTACAGAGCAATTAAAATCACACGCAAACAAACAGGTACCTATAGGGCACGACTGGCACACATATGACGTGGCGGTCCCCTCCAACGTCTTACCTCTAGCCGTTTACGAGGCAACCTATCCTCTACTAACCTTGGGTTTTTGGTTGTCTTAGCGGAGGGTGGAAAAATTGAAACTCCACAGCGCGCCGTGCGTGTACAAATCTGCACGCACGAAGTTGGAACACGAGTTACAAGACATGGGATGACCTAATAAACCATAAATTTAGATTTTTTCTTTCCTTAGACATTAAACAACATTTTATTCTTGTTGCCTGTTTCTAATACTTACAGATAGCTATCTCTGCCGGCACTTGCTCAATTCCCCCTATCAAAAAATTGCCCACAAATTTAAACAATAATTACAACAAATAACTCATATAACGTCATAAAATAAATAACTAAGTATAAACAACTCATATAACGTCTGTCAGTAAACCCAAGCGACTGCTATTCAGCATCCCCAACCGTGCACAGAAGAACTACATTCACACAAAACATCACCCCAAGACGTAATTAATTACGGCTGTTATCAAGCATAAACAAATTGCGGGCAGGTAATTTTTTAGCGTTGACTTTCACCACGACTGGCCTGCCTGTTTTTTGTTCTGAAAAGGGCAGTCGGTTGCCTTTGAAAGGAGCTCGAACTATGCCTCGCACCCGTTCCATCGCGATAGTCCTAGCGACAATCCACTAATCATCTGTGTCGGCCCAAATTAGCCTATCTTTCGCATAAACAAGTCACTTCGTATCATAGCATACAGCCTGTTCTCCCTGATATAATAATTGATACATTCGAAATGGGTGCCCGGCGCCGTTGCCCCTTTAATGCAACGAATATACGAGTATATGTACTTGGAAAATATCAGAACTGTCATGCTTGAATTTAATTCACTATTCAGAATTTACTTCACTTATTTCGTGAATTGTCTGCAGAATTTAAGAAATTGTACTAAATAATGACAGGAACCGACGGAAGGAAGAAGCTAGAAAAAGGATTCAAAGGCAAAGGCAAACGAAACTTCAAGAACTAAAACATAAAGATGCAGTTATTTCTAAGCTTAAAACAAAGGCACAACGTCAGAAATATCATGGACTGAAAAAGAAGGTTAATGTCGCTAAAACATATAAAGTACTCGCGCCAAAAAGTAGGATCGAAGAAATAGCTCAAGAAGCTACCGAAGATATAAATAAGAGACGCTCAGAAAATAAAACCAATTTAGTTACTTTCAAAAAAACTCCAATAACTTTGAAATTACTAAATAAAGTGGCTGTCTCTTTTTGCTTCTGTCTCAGCAAAATTTATAACACATCTCATTATAACACTAATCATTTAATTGTATAAAAAATAATACGATAATAATATACCAAAAATATAAATATATTCAAAGAAGTTCACCCAAAGAATGTCCCTTTGCTAGTGTTAAGACGAAAGAAATCAGATGTGGCCAAAAGCCTATTTCAAGGTCGAAACACAGAAAAAAATAATTCGTATAATGGTATGTAGGTAACTCTTTATTTTAAATATTTTAAATAGAGTACTATTATTCAAAATATTTACTATATAACGGAAGGGAATTTATTTACGTTACAAAATGTATCGATAAGGAAATCTATCAAGGTGGATTTTACTTCTTCTTGTTATATCGACACGTATGTAATACTTATTAAACACACATCTTCTAAGACAAAATTGATAATAAATTCATACGAATTTTGTTTGTTTGAAAATAGCTGGAACTTATGCTCTGGCTTTTAAAAAACATGAAAATATTTATTTTATTATTTATTGCAATTATTTATTGAAATAACATAAATAACTAAACGCACAATTACTTATGTTAGACAGATAGCATATTGAAGAATAAAACTACCACGGTACATGTGGTGGCGCTGCGATCAAACGAGTAACGATCAGCTGATTGTTGGTTTGTTTACACGGAATCATATAGTATAAAGGAGTTTATTAATTCGTTTTATGTACTTTTATGTTCTTTCAACATATTATTTAAACATACATTTGTAAAAACTGTTATTTTATTTCTTTGCAACTAGTAATTTAATTATTTTCATAGGTAAGTAAATAAGGTTTAACCTATTTTTGCACTATTTATTTACAGAAATAAGCTCCATAATGGGCGACAGTGAACATAATAAACTATTTTTAGGTTTAAATAGTTACTTTATTTTCTTACTTAGATGCTACCACAAATAGTAGGTGTGCCAGAGAAACGTTTAATTTTATACAGTTGTAAAACCACAACTGTTGAATAAACGGGTTTAAATATATTCGCTTTTTATTTTCACACCAGTGCATTTTTGAGGAGCTCTCATCTGCCATGAGATTAATTACTAGCAATCTGATCTTATGAGGAAGACAAACTAGAACATTTAAATGATCATGCACCGCTTGATTGTTCAGGAAGTGCAAACACATTTCTGCTGCACTTTTGAAGCGTACCTACTGTACTCGAATTCTTTTAAACGTGAGAGCGCCTCAGACAGCATTTGAATGCCCAAGACAAAGACATTTGTTTTAACTGCGCAAGGCGAAGACAGCGAATAAGAATCACTAGGTATCACGTTTAAAGCAATTCTATATGGGTTACACGCGAAGTCCATACGGATGCCTGGAGCTCGCCTCTTACGGATACCCGAAGGAAATACATAGAGGAATTGGTCGCCGAACTAGAATTGGTGATCCTAAACACGGGAGATGTGCCCACTTTCGACAGAGGGAGCAGTCGATCCTTAGACGTAACAGGGGCTACGGCGAAATTGGCGAAAAAGGTGAAGGGATGGGAAGAACTGCTGGGAGAAGTATTAACATATCACCATCATATAGTATTCGAGTTGGAAAACAATCATAACATAGTAAAACCAGTACTAAGGAAAGGCCTTTTTTATCCTGTAGCTTTTGAGATAGGACTGAAGAGGGAACTGAATCGATGGAAGGTTGAAACAGCGGAGGAATTGACCAAAACGCTTAAAGAGCTGACGGACGAAAGCGTGTGACTGAAAATAGTGAAAATAGTGACTGGGAGAAATCGAAGAGCTATGCCATACTGGTGGAATGTTGAGATATAAGAGCAATACAAGATACGTAAAAATATGTCTACAGCTCAGGAGGAAGGTAACCAGACTACATAGAAGACCAGAATTAAGAGATGACGAAATGGAAACGTATCAAAATCTGTACAGACAATATTGCAGAGAATTAAAAAAGAAAATATGGAAAGCGAAAAGACAACTGTGGAAGCAACTATGTCATGATCTAGAGCAGCGTTTCCCAAACTTTTTTGACGGCGGAGCCTCTATGAGTTGAATTTAATATGACGGAGCCCCAGTGGGTATCCAGAGCTCTATTGTAGGGGGAGGGGGAGTCCAACCGGCGCCTGCAGGCGCCGTCTTTCAAAAAAGCGAGCCGCAGGCCAAAATTTTTTTCACGCGTTTTCCTGATACCTCAAAATTTTCATGTAAAATATATTTTTTTTAAAATATAGACTTTCACCAGAAAACATTTTTTTTTGAATGTAGGTAGG
The DNA here is from genome assembly GCA_964058915.1 of Tetropium fuscum. Lineage (NCBI taxonomy): Eukaryota > Metazoa > Arthropoda > Insecta > Coleoptera > Cerambycidae > Tetropium > Tetropium fuscum. Next base: position 6,592 of record CAXKVY010004206.1, read on the forward strand.
TAATATCTTGTTAAATAACACTAATTTTTGCTGTCATATTATCGGGTTAAGAGAAAAATTTTAAAAATAGTAAAATAAAGTGGTAACGTGTACTTTGCCGGAGCCCCGCATGTTATTTAGTTGCAAAAAGAAATAAAAAATGGGTGGAAGTAAAACTAAAATGAAAAAAACTAGTTTTTTTTATTTTTGTGCTTTTAGCAGAAATAGCTTTTTTGCCAGGTGTGGATGCCCCTGTTTAAGATTGCACCAAAATTTTGCTACTGATTGATTTTCCAGCTTTAGTGAAGAATCAAAAGTGAGGTCTATAAGTTGTTCGTATTCTGAAAAGGATAAAATTTGAGGCTCTTCATTTATAATAAAAGGATTTTCCAGCCAAGAATATTTTTCCAGATTGCTACCCAATTCAGCAGGAAAGTACTGTGTTACAGACCTACTCATGTTTCTAAGATGATTAGCAATGTCGTTAACTATTTCTTGAGGTAATTCTTCTGTATTCATCACTTCACAAACCTCCTTCGACGTCGGGAAACAGTCACGCTCCCCACTTTCGACGATGCTAAGCCAAAGTTGTATTTGTTTAGCAAGCAGCAAATCAAACGTGACGTACTGTGCGAAAAAACTTGCAAGAAATGGGTATATCTCTTATACTCCCTTATCGTCTCCCTCGTCTTATACTTCCACCACGGTCGTAATCACTATTGTCAAATAATACACTACAACTTGCCAAAGTCTCTCGCGGAGCCCCTCCGCATCGCTCACTTCGGAACACACTTTGAGAAACGCTGATCAAGAGGAAGATATTTGGGGCGCGGGTTATAAGATAATAATGAAACGTATAGGGCACACACTACCATTTAACCTGCGTGACTCGAGGAAGGTAGAAATCGCGGAACATCTGTTCCCGTATAAAGAGGACTCGTGGACAAGGGGCGATAAAATGTGCCAAAACATGCCCCCGTCACACTGTTGGAACTAAAACACGCTGTAGAGCAAATTAAGCCAAGAAAAGCGCCAGGCCACGATAGAATACCCCCTGAAGCAGTTAAACTGGCAGCGACAGTCGCACCAGAAACCTTCGTGCAGATATTGAACAACATAATAACAAGACAAGAGTTCCCAAATATATGGAAGATAGCTTCAATCACCCTCATCTGGAAAGGGAAACCGCCGGAATCTCCATCCGCTTTTAGACTCGTATGTATGTTGAGCATGGCGGGCAAGTTATTGGAAAGAGTAATAAAGGCGAGAATAAGGGGACCGCATAGCCGCGAGACTTGACCGGTAAGATTTCGATCTTCGAAGTTACGCAAGACGGGCGTTGGTGGCACTTGGATGGGTGACCTGGGCAGGCTTGGGGATGGGCTGTGGCAGTCCAACTGAGACCTGGGAATACTCAACATTGGCAGTCCAACTTCCACTTATTTTTGGGCAATTGCAATAATTTTTTTTAACATGAAATTCATGATCAGAAAAATGCCTCGAAGATATTCCGGAATTTTTAATATTAAAATCATTTCAATGCATGCATTTGGCAGGTATAGGTTTGCACCTATAATTTGCAAAACTCTCCGGTAGTTGGAAAACTAAAATATCGGTACGTACTGGAAGAGTTTTTACTTTTTATTATTGTTACTGGTAAAACCGTTTATTGCACAGTAAACCATTGTTTATCACAATCACAAATGAACAAAATATTTGATATAAGGTATTTAAACTTATAAAATGATGTATTTCAAAGATTTGTCAAATTTGAATATTTGAAATTTGTCACGCAATGATGTTAGCAGAGCGAGAGGTAGGGGATCGCATGCGCGTAAGCTTATCTTGTAGTCGTAGTATCATGTGTATTGGGCTTATTCCTATGCAAGCTTAAAGAGTTGTAAGGTAGATGGCAGCACTAGCAATAAATTTGTATAAAATTTATGAACTATATTTGCCTCATTATCACATTTACCCCACTTCACCTTATTATAATGCAATAAATGTTTCAGGTATATTTTTTTTATTACAAGTGCCAAGATTCAAACGTTTTAATTTCTCCAATACATTGTGAAGTAAAGGAAAACAATGTTGAAAAGAAGACGTTTGACAACAGAGAACCTGAAGATAAAAAACTCACTGGAGTCTTTTAGGGAGACTGGAGATTATTTCGACCAGCTTTGCGAAATTTTATTAAAACTTCATCTACTCATAAAATCACATTTTAAATAAGATTTTGCAAAAAGTAATTAAACTCGAAATATTGTTCCGCTAGGGCCCGGGGCTCTGCTAACGTGGCTTTTAAAAGTCATTGGAAGGCAGTTGACGTTCGGCAGGTCGTCCGAACTTTTTAACTTTATTAATATTTTGTAGCTTAATTCTGGATATAATTAATAAATAACACTAAACTGGACGTGGAATAATTGTCGGTTAATTTAGGATAGGTTGTGGTGGGAGTTTTCCCATCGATATCGATTTGTAAGCCTTCATATCTCTAGTACGCTTAATGATAATGGTACGCGTAAAAACACGTTCTTCAAAAATTTAAAAAACATTCGGAATTCGAAAATAAATTTAGAAAAGCTCATTGGAATAGAATAATAGATTCAGTTAATTTACGTTTTAATTAGAACATTTTAATTTGATATACATAATTATATAGACAACGGCATATCAATTAGAAATAATCCACGTAATGAGGTGGTTATTTAGTATAAATAAAATATACGAAAATACCTACTTTGATATACACTGAACTCTATTTGAAGTGGACAAACGAAATTTATGGTCAATTTTAAGTTGCCGTAAATTTTGTACTCAGTGGCGTAGAACTATGATTTTTGTATTGTATCTACGGTTCTAGCAGCAAAATAATATATGTTGTGTACGTCTCCAGTTTGTTTATTTTAAGAGATACAGCGGATTTAGTAAATGTAATAGATGTTTTTTTTTAATAAATTTCAAATTCTGTACACTGTACAAATAGAACCAGGATGATGGGAATTCTTTGTTTTTGTAGCTTAACTCATGGGTTCCATTTTTGATTTGTTTCTTTAAACCCAATATTCTAAGAGATAATGAGGTTTTCGTAAACCACTGTTTTTTATCTAAAAAATCCGCCCCAGGGAACTACGTGTAAATATTGACCGACATTTACTGAATAATGAGGGGGGTGATCCATCTTGCTGATACCAGATTTCATTGGCTGGAACGTTTGGATCGTCAATATTTGGGAACAATACGGCAAGTGCAGGGGTTAAATCGTTGCGGAGAAAATCTAAATAAGTGTCTCCGGTTAAATTTGCCTCAAAGAAATATGGCCCCAAAATCCCACTTCCTCAATACCTGCCCATACATTTATTTTTTATGGATATTTAGTATGAGCCTCAATTGCCCAATTTGGCCTGTCACTGTCCCAGTATCTGCAGTTTTGCCTGTTTGCAACGACATGTATGGAAAACTTACGGATGATACTTGTTTATCTTCAGAATTTTGTGAACTGAAAAATTGGAAATTCCATATTCACCTGCAAATCCTCGCGTCGTCGAATGCCGATTTTCATGGATGGACAACAAAACATTTAAATTATTTTCATCTTTAACAACTCTGCTACGTCCACTTCTCGGAAGATCACTAACAGTGCCATGCTCAATTGTTATTTTTAATGCAGCAGTATAGTATTTTTGTGTACGGAGTCATATGCTCTTCTTCGATTAACATTGCCTAGTGTTTCATATGCCATCGTTATACAAGTAAAATAATCATCATCAGCCTTTATTTCTTCTCCTAGGGCTTTTCTTTTGTCGGGTGATGATGATGTTTCAAAACTTTTTTGCGGTAGGGAGTTTTAATAATATCTTCGGTTGCCTTTATTCGTAGGCTTGGTATCCCAAGCACTTTATAATGATCTTGACTTTTCCATTCTTTTGGATCTAAGCTACGTAGATATTCAGCATCATCCTCATATACCACATTTTCAGGTGTCAGTTGTTGATCTTTTGATTCCTTAGTTTCGTCTGATTTAGGTGTATCGACTTCTAGCTTTACTACAGGATGAGGCAGGAATTGAAGCTGAGGTTCTCCACCTCCTACGTTTGTTTTCTGATACGAACCTATATCGCACAGCCACCGCTTTGCAAGTAGTGTTATTTTTTATTATCTTAACTTCCCCCGTTTTTACGATCAATCATAACCTCTATATGAGTTATTAATTGCAGATTTTTAAAGACTGTGAACTTCAACTGGTAATGATACTTGTGTATTTTTGTGTAGAATTGTCATGATTAATTTTTTATTAATTCGTTTAAACCTCTGTTTCTCAAAATAAATATAAAGTGTGCTATATTGCCGATCTCATAAATAGTTCTTCCACAAGAATCTGCCGGAAAAATATATTGTTGCCATTTAAAAAAAATTATCGATGACGTCACATCCGGAACACCTATTGCGCATTAAAATAAGCGGAATTAAAAATAAAAATCGACGTAGAATCGAGGATTTTAGATAGAAACGTTAGTTTTAAGAAATATTGCATTTATCCGTTACTTTTCTAACGCCTCTTTTCCATTATCTTCTAAAAACTTTCAAATAATAACAGACATACAAATGTCATTTCTATCTAGACATATTTATTATTTTTTAATAATATATTGCATTACTTGGGTTCTTCGTTGGTGTCTTGAAAAAATTTAAAAAAAATTCCAACTAAAAATTATATTAAAATTCACCTATACCCTATCGTTTTTATATCGTTTGATATAAAAACTAGACACTAGAACTAGACTAGCAAAAAATTGTGCGGCATTTTACAAAGAAAACCCGTACCAATTACTACAGAAGAGGTAAATCACATCAATATGCAATACAAAAGGATATTTAGTGTAAAATTGTAGACCGCCACATTTTCTTGTGAATATAACTAGGGTCTCCAGTCCGCGGCTTACCATATTGATCCCTACACCTCTTCAACTTATATAAATCCTATTTCCCTTCCCGCTCACTTCGAAGACACATGCATGAACAAGCCGGAGAATTACTGGCTTTACTGCTCAGTGGCGTATCATCATGCGCCACCAAGGTGAAGTGACTTCAAAAGATGTTTTATTATGTCACAATCATAATAATATATGTCCAAAATATTAAGCCAAAAAATTATTTAGTTTTGAAGGTATTCAAAATATATCGAAAAAAATTTGCATGCTGCGTGTACAATTTAGTACTCAATGTAGCCTATAACAACTAAATAAAAGAAATAAATTAAATTGCTATTGCCCAGTAAAGAGCACGGGGAGGTAAGAGCGCCCCTTGCCAGGATAGAACGTGGTTAGGTTATTTATTATTAGTATAGGTACGACTGTTCGTAAAATTTATAAAAAATTAACTCACCAATTTGTGGGATATGTTATTATTTGCACATATAGTTACACTCACATTGGTATTTTTCATTGTCACTTATTAGTAGCACTCTTCACAAAAACTCACATCAGAAATTCATATCACTATTCACTATCTGAAAATAAGTCAATCACTACTGTCTCCATTTACGTTTGTTATGACTGGTTCAACCTGAGTATAAGGAGTATCCATCACCTTCTGGTCTATACACTTTATCCAGTTGGCCGCATTTACTTCTTTGATTGCACCATTGAGAAGTTTTTTCACATCAGCTAACTTAAATGTTGTATTTTCTCTAGCAACTTTCCCTTTTATTTGCGCCCAAATAAGCTCAATTGGGTTCAGTTCGCAGTGATATGGAGGCACTCGAATTACCTTCATTCCTCTTGCTCTGGCCATTTCATCTACTATATATACTTCTTGAAAGCTGGAAAATGTTGCTTTGCCAGTATCAACAGTTCAGCTTTATGTAGTGAATCATCGTGTTTAATGTTTATTTCTCCAGTCTTTAATTTGCCCTTTCCGCCATGCAGTTGTGGGCAGCTGTTCTGTTCTACGAGAATGATAAGATTATTGTTGTTTATCCTATATTAGGATAATTGCGCGCGCCACTGACCACCTCATTCCATTAGTTTGCATATCAAACGAAAGCACTATAGTTAGATGCATCCCCTGTTCGCTGTGATACGATTATCTGAATATAACCAACTCGTTGGCAGTGTGTGTTTCTTGCTAGCCAAATCTTAATTAAAACGTCCTGACCAACCCACTACACAATCCACCTTAAAGGAAGCCTACCCATTCACAAACCGCCCTGATGGCTCTTGAGGCAAGAGCAGTTATGCCCGATAATTTCAACTTTAAGCTCGCCCAACAAGCAATGAAATTTAAGTGATACGAACAGGAAACCCCATCTTCCCAGTCGCTGTTATAAACGCTAGTCGAAATTAATTTATTTGTACCATCTACTTTAATTTAAATATGGGACAAAAAGGCGTAAATAGAATTAAAAGTGAGCTGTACCTACACATAAACAAATCAGAAAGGTGAAGAATACAATTGAGTGGGATGTAGCGCGTTAATTGCTATTACGCGAACAACAAAGGCTGGGTTGTATCCGGATTGCGTTTTTCTGAGTAGATACTCAAGACAGCCCTTCATATATGACTAATAAAATCATCTGCAGCCAAGTTAATAGAATTAAAGTCGAAGGGCATAAATTTTATGTCAAAGATTTAGACTAAGTCACATAAATCCGGGAGGTCTTAGTCTCTGTTTAACTTTGAACTCATGTTTAGCAGATTTAGGTAAGACGTACTGCTGCTAAACTTTCAATGGCTCCATCGCTTAACTTTGTCTCTAAAATGCTGGCCCTCGATCAAGCCTGTTTCTCGAGACTGTAGTCGCATTTCAGTTATATCAGTTAAACTATTCGTAAATTATCCTCAGAATGAGAGATATAATAAATAATTCACTTCAATTCATAATAAATAATTCACAATGCAAATGGAACATTCAGTTTTTTAAGCGTCATTTCATTATGAAATATGCAATCTCATTTATCTTTCTCATGTAATTTCCTTCTTTTCATTCTGTTTCTTTTCATCTTATTTATATGTTTTCTATAACTGGAACGTTCAATTGGTAAAAATAGAATGTTCAAAATATAAAATTAGAACATAAAGGTAAATTAATTAAATGGGAAATCAACTAAACGTTTTGATATTTTGACCAGATATCATATTTAAATCCAATGATTAATTGTAATGAAAAACAAAAATACAAAAAATATTCTTTAAATACAATGCAATTAACTTAAAAAATTGTTAAGGAAAACTGATCTGAAATTTCTCGTACAAACTATGTTTAATTGGCTACAAATTTGTTTCGTAGAACTTTCAACAAACTTCTTGATCAATGCAAAATAGTTCACGACATCACAAAATAGAATATAAATGCTGTGAGATTTAATAAAATCTATAAATGCGAGAGATAAAATGAAGAAACTATAAGTACTACAAAGTAACAACTCCCGAATTAAATTTGCAATACAAAACTTATATAATCAGTCTAACAAACAGAGTAATTAAATCAAATTTAATTTTTAATTTAATTCTGATACTGTATATGGAGACAAATAACGACAGGGAACGACGGCATTACAAATAAAATTAACATGCATATTTCAGAGCTACTAAAACATATTATCTACCTTAGTTCTCAAGCTGGTATTGTTCCTGATTATTGAAAAACAGCCATATATATATATATATATATATATATATATATATATATATATATATATATATATATATATATATATATATATATATATATATATATATATATATATATATATATATATATATATATATATATATATATATATATATATATATATATATATATATATATATATATATATATATATATATATATATATATATATATATATATATATATATATATATATATATATATATATATATATATATATATATATATATATATATATATATATATTAGCTTTGAAATTCTTTGCTATTTATATTTATTTTGTGAAAAGTAATCTTGGGTTTGTAGCATTTCATTACATAGAAATAAGCAACTAGACGAATAAGAAAGAAAACACACTTACCAGTACTATATCTGGACACACATACGGAAATGAATCACTATGCATATGAAAACGAACCACTTAGAAGTTGTACAAGTTCTTTCACCTTTCTTGAGGATCTTCAGAGCAGTATACGATTTATTTCATTGATCATTCATACTTGAATTTAAATTACCAATACACCAACACTTGCAGTGACGTTTTATGACATTAGTTTTTGACGGAACTCATTCTTAGAATACACAAACCTAGTCTACTATTTATATTTGTTCTATTTGAACATATTATATATAAAAGCATTAGGCATACAGTTATCCAGAAGATGTTAAACTTTAAAATGCATAAAATCTTGTTGAACCTATTGAAAAACAACTACTTTTTCCAACTATATGCGGGAAAATATTGAATTATATATACAATAGAGTTCTGAAGCATTCAAAGAGGGAGTGATACAGAAATTGCTTGCTTAGTCAAAACTAAAATCATTTGTTGGTTGTATGTATTAATTGTTTCTTCGAAAATTCTCGAAAAAAATCCAATTTTCACCCTGGATATATTTATTAGCTTTGAAATTCTTTGCTATTTATATTTATTTTGTGAAAAGTAATCTTGGGTTTGTAGCATTTCATTACATAGAAATAAGCAACTAGACGAATAAGAAAGAAAACACACTTACCAGTACTATATCTGGACACACATACGGAAATGAATCACTATGCATATGAAAACGAACCACTGATTGCATATATATGGATTAAAGATTGCGGATTAAAGATGGGCGGATTAAAGATTGCGGCTGAAACCCCAAAATCATTGAAAAATTTAAAAAAATCAAGACTTTAACTTGAGTTTCTATGACTTATTACAGATTACTATAAATCCAAAATCTAAAATGGCGGCTTCGATTAAACTCAAAATGTAATAAAATCGTTAAAATACAGTTAAATTTAGAGGGAAACAGTCCCGAACGAGTACATTAATATATCGTCAACTGATTGCTTTCTTGTATCATGAAATCAAACTTCATAAATCACATATGGCGGAGACAAAATGGCGTCAAGGAATGCCATATATAAGGAAAAATCCACTGTCAAAGGAACTCGCGCAATTCGAAACGTGTTACTTCGTGGTTTTGTGCATTCTGGATACGCATCCGCTCTCCGAATTGGTCAGAATCAGAATCTTTTTTCCTTTTTCTTCTAATACTTTTAAAAAATACTTTGTTGTTGATAATATTTCGGATGCACTAGAGTATCTAAATGCAGTAAGGGTTTTATTGGACGAGACTTTGAAGGCATAGGCTTTTTGAGCTAGAGATTTTTGCTACCGCTGCCGCTGTGACAAATCTTTTTGCCAGTTGTCTATACGTTATATTATAGTCTTGTTTAGTGTAGTAGAAAAGGCGATGATAAACTTATTTTTGGCCCAGCAAAAAGTTGAATAGAATACACGTGTAATATTTTTATTTTGCTAAATAAAGTAAGTGTTAAAAAACAAATTGAATTAGAAAAAAAATACGAAATTTCGAATAGATTTTCGTATCAAATTTTGTTTACAAATATTATTTTTTTTATGCAGCTCTACTCTGGCCATACAATTTTGGATACAACTTGCAATTGTAAAGCACGAAAAGGTTTTTTCAAACATGCTGCAGCGATTTACATTTTTCTTATCCCAAATTATCATCGGTTTTCATTTAAAAAAATAGTTTATTTAAATCATGATTCTTATCTTGATTTAAATTAATAAGTTTAAACCAGCCCAACCATGCGACCTGCGAGTTAAATATCTTACATTGAAAAATAAGACGCCATGTTATAGCAAAACAAACATTTAAACTAAAATCGAGCAAAATTTTTGGGCCGGTAATTTCAATTGACCGCCCTTTATTTGACATCGCATTCTGTAAATATTACAAATATTTTCTTTAAATTAAGACCGCAAACATCGATGCCCCATGTCCCCCGCACGGTAATTTGATTCCGTCTATTGCTCTTCGACGGAACAGTAATTGCTTTCGCAACCGGAGATCGCGAGGAAGTGTATCTGGACCTAGCAATCTGTCCATGGTGCTGCCCCCGGGCTATCAATCAGCTCGAGGGCCCTCACCTGTCAGTGACCAGGCTGTGGAGGCTGAGGAGGCGTAGAGCTTATCTGCCCATCACTTCCATCGAACAATGTAATAGCCCGATTTTGAGCAATCACTTTTACGTATTGTTGCCTTATTATCGACCGTGATGGGTAATTTTTCGCTTGCGTTGAACACTGGGACATGTGACTCGCTGATTTATGCTTTGACAGTTTCATTATTAGGTACTCCTTCAGTCAACGGTTAATATGTTTTTAAAGTGCCTGAAAGCCGGATTTTACTATTCGAAAGGAGCGTCAAAGATATTTCAATCTAGTTATATGACTGCACATTTCATTACCGACCGGAACTACTACGGAGGAACACTTAATTCACTCAGAAAATTGAGAAAACTCCGCTCCTATCGCCAATAAAATTCATATATAAGTTTTATTCCGAGGGAAGATTCGGAGACAATCGCGGAGTTGACGTGGCTGCGCGATATCCGTCACTTTGCGTTTAGTCAAAAGGCAAAAGTACATTGTGGAAATTGACGCGTCTCTCGGAAGCCTCATCATCAATTTGTTTGAAAGGAGTTGATGGCCATTTTCAACCGTCTTCTCTAGCTAGCTCTCCGTGAAGCGGAGTTTATTAAAAAAAACCTTGATGGCCAGGAAATAGCTATTAAGGATCCTTTAATGGCTTCGGCATATGATATATTTCCAAGGAAATTTTACATGGAATACTTCGGCTGGTCTATCTGTTATATTTTCAACGCTGTCAATCATATATATATGATTAATTTTTAATACTTACTTGTGCATATATAGTAGATCATTTCATTAGATCTACTTGTATATTTATAATAAATCCTTGTCTCTGTATGCGAAGAATGTTGTTGGTTTGTTAGATGGTGCTCCAAGAGTTCCCTTCGGGGTAGTCAATGACTAGAGGATCTGCCAGTTGTAGAGAGGTAGGTGAACTAACGCACTGTGTCGCCATCTATCCTCTAAGTTGGAGTGACCGATATAAAGCCTGCAGTGGGAATCGAACTCACTGAAGTTACAGATTGAGCTATTCATGTTCATCAACACAATATACGAAACAAAAACAATTTTAATATTGAGGAATAAAACTACCACGGCACATGTGGTGGCGCTGCTATCGAACGAGTAACGATCAGCTGTTTGTTGGTTTGTTTATACGTAATAATACAAAATAAAGAAGTTTATTAAATCGTTTTATGTAGGTACTTTTGTGTTCTTTCAACATATTGTTTAAACATACATTTGTAAAAACTGTTATTTGATTTCGTTTATAACTATTAATATAATTATTTTCATAGGTAAATAAATTCAATAATTACTTCAATAATTATTTTTTGTGGAAGAGCTATTATGAATTAATTATGAGGCCACAGGCTGGGGGTGATGGGATAATTAGGAGAGGGGGAAAAGGAAATTATTAAAATCCCCATAACTTTCCTGAATAATGACCGATCTTAAAAAATCAAAAGGCTTTTTTCGTTTCTTCATACGCTACACGACGGCATTTTTTAGGGAATATATTTCTTGCTGCAAACAAGCGATTTTTCTGTTTTCCAATCGGTGTTTCCGGTATGAGGCAAGGGGGTGGGGGAAATATTCAATCAATCGGCAGCTTTTTTTTACTTTTAATTATAGCCCAACTATATTTCTTTTTCTCTGAATATTGACCGATGTTAAACAATAAAACGGCGTTGTTAGCTTTGTTTTTAATCGAGTGCAAAAAATGAATAGGTTTTGAATTCGATTCGTGTATTTTTTTTGTATGTTTATCCATTACTCTGGAGCATTACTAAGCAAATTGGATGATATTGGCTGGATACTATAGGGTATTATTGTGGGGTCCTATTAAAATTTTAACCAATTGGTACTTCCGGGTTATAACGGAAGTCGATGCCAACTTTGTTATTTTAAATGAAATCTTATCAAGTCAAAATTTCTTCAAATCAAGTCAGTCTAACGTTGCCGTTGGTTTGCCACTTTACCCATTACCACTAAACTTTGATTTACCACCAAGCGAACTACCCACGCCCATGAATATCACGTGCCGCGGATGCTTCATTGTGTGTGGTGTTGTAATATCAGAATTTTGGCAATTTATTTGATGCTACTTTCTTGATGCTATGAATCATGATTTGTTTGGTTAATGGACATCACTTCATCTTTCAGTCAATAGATATTTGTCTAATTCTTACGTTTTACACAACTTTTTTTATAATTTCTGAATTGTTGTTGTTTTTTTTTTAGATTTTAACATGTCACAGTTAAAATCTGTGTATTTATAGTTTTTGAAGTGAAAACTTCTTTTGGCGTGCTCAGCACTTTTATTTTTGTGGGTGCTGAATGAGATTCGGCAGTCACGCGTCACGCTGGGTTATGTAACGCTCGTCCGGGTATAGTTGGCTTGAGTCGACTAAGTGAGGGAGGATCAGTCGGCAGAGCAAGACAGTAGAGAATGTGTGGGTATTGAATGAGACTGGGCCGTCACGCGTCATGTTCGTCTATGTAACGCTCAGACGAGTAAAGTCCACTCGTTGACTAAGCGAGAGAGATAAACTTGAATCTAAAGTAGGTATTTACAGCATATTTTAGCTTCCATATGCCTATTGTTTCATTCTTAGAAAATAATAGCAGTGAAGAAGTTCAATCGGAGGAAAATTCCACAATATAATTCACAAATATTATTGTTTATTTTGTAACTAATCTTACTTCATGAGTACAGAGATAAGAATAAATAATTTTATATCACAATATCGATATTATCTTTTGTCAATTCACAGATCTAATCCATTATATAACATAAATGTAATTATATAAGTGAATTATATAAGTAAAAACTAACTTAGGCGCCTCAGCACTTTTATTTAAAAAAACCTGTTAACCTGTTAAGGGAGAAAACAATATATCCGGGGGTTCCCTCTGGTAGGGTTACGGTCCAATTGTTTTCCTCTGTATCGATTTGAATTGAATTGTATTGAATCGAATCGACGATCGAAGTGACCATCGTAGTACTTGCTAACTGTGAGTAGGTATTTTGGAGCGACATACAGTGGGGCCACATCTAGCGCCGGTTTGTGTCACGGGCGTGTACGGTCAACGTATTAACGGGTGCGGTGTATTCGGGGTTGTGGTAATATGGGCGGATGGTTACAGTATATATTTTAAAATTTAGAAATTAAAAGTTTTCACTTCTATCGTGTGGTCATAAGTATACACCCATGTTTTTTTTAAACAATATATTTGCATATTTCATGACTTCATTCATGTCAAAAATAATATGTGATCTTTGTCAAATAAACTATTAAAAAACACTATGCAGTATATGTATAATATGTAAATATATAATATGTAGTATATGTGTTCTGTAAACTTTAGAATAATGAAAAATAAAAGCCCTCCCCGAGCCTTCACCCCACTTCGTTGCACATAGGAAAAACTTTGAAGTCCCCTAGCTCTCCTCCTAATAATCCGATTTTGATCTAGTTGGGCTAGAATTACTCAACACTCGAAAATAAATCTGTCGACTGTTAAAAAAAATATTTTCCCCACTCCCTTCCCTCATACCGGGAAAAATATATTGGATGGCAATATAAATGGAAATAAACAAATATCTTACTCGTCTGTACTCACGTTTAATGTTTGGCCGCTAGGGGGCGAACGGACGGCTGATACAGCCAATAGTCAGAATAAAGTGTCTTAAAAAATCTACTGTGTGTTTTTGACAGACCTATAAAAGCCCCTTAGTTAAATCGGGCTATAAAAATCGAAATATAAAACAACCAACCTTTTTGGGGTTAACAACGGACAATCGAAATATCTTAAAGAATAATCTAAAATAATAATATTAGAGAATAATCTTAAAGAATAATCTTAAAGAATAATCTTCAATTAAGACAATAGAAGCCAGAGAATAAATTTTGGGACAACGCTGGCCTTGCATGGCCAATCTGAGGGAAATGCCCCTAGGCAATATCATCACCTTTTTTACAACATTAGGCTGGTTGATGGCCTAGGTAGTTTCCCCCACGAAGGAAGCACAAACGGGGCCCAATGGGGCCTAGGCGCAGCAGAATTCTTTTGATCGACACTCCGTAATTATTACATATTCCAGATTTCAGCAGACAATAGAAGCTCTAAATTATATATCATATCTCAGACCGTCTACGAACTTATAAACCTGCTTTTTACGCACCTATGCCTGGCAGCAAATATCTATATGTCAAAAAAGCGCCGGTAATAATTAATGATTATCTAGTCGGGCGGCATTTGACGGATGCAATCCTTGGTCCAGACGCGGCAAATCCGTACAAAGGGTCAGTATTGACGCGGATTATTTAAAACCGTAGAATCCAACAAAGCCGTAATGAGCAATCTACGTAACAAAAACAGATTTACACTGGAACGAATGAAAACTCGTTACATCAGATATAATTCTGTTACATATTCATGTGTTTCCAATCAGAACTTTGATCGGCCGCGGTCGGGGTCCCGCGGGAGCTTTCGGAAAAGCTCAACTTGAGCGCTGAAAGCTCACAGTTTATATGATAACGCGCGCCGGGCTGTTTCTCAGTCCACCGTTCGTGTTTCTGAGTTCTAACGCGGCAAGATTCGATTGTCAGTGAGAAATGCGAGTTAGGACCTGACATTTTTAATATTGTTGTTCTTTTGGTTTTGGAAAATGTTCAAGGCGGATTTTATTTACCGGCGGTAAGTTCAATATTATCTATATACGCAAAAAAATATTTCTTTTAATTCAGAACCAATCTTTAGTTAATGTTCATTAAGAAGTGAATTTAAAAAAATGGAGAGAAAACTAAATATATTTCTTAAAACATGGCAAGACATATTCTCTACGTAAAATATTTGGATAATTCCATGTTTTTTTATTTTTCTTGAGATACAATGCAATACAATAATTATAAGTTCTTTGGGTGGGTAATATATCCAGCTACATTTACAGTATAATATAATAAATAATTCCACAGATGTAAGACTCACATATAACTTTATTAATAATTTAGGTAAGGTAGATGATGAAGGTCTAAGAAATACCCTTGCTCCTACACATAAGTAGGGGAAAATATTTCCTATATTTGTCTTTCAATGTTCATATGGGACAAACAACAAGTTTAGTCAAGACAAGATTTAAGGGAATATGTTGACTCAAAATTTTGCGATTTAAGGTCTTCTGTTGTGTGTCATTAGAAATTAAAAATTAAACGTGCCTATATAATAAAGTAACATTCTATGCTTAGGGATATTAATTTTACGAAATTTTTGTTTGCTAAACATATACTGCAATAGCCAATTAAAATTATTCGATTAAACGTAAATTAATAAATATATGTCTGGAAACCGTAACTAATAAGTACTTTCCAACGTTTGAGGTATTAAAACTATTTAAGCATTTCCAGAGCTTTCCCATCTACTTCCCAGATTCGAACAGCCGTGCCAGGTCTTTATAAGTACCTACTCTGCATTAACTTTGGTTGTGTTTCTATAAATTCTATAAAGGACATGGCACGAGATATAGGTATGGAATTCTGGGTTTCAATATTTTTTTAAAATTTGTATTTAAGCTGTTTATATCCACTAAAGAAACACTTAATCGTTCTCAAGGAATATTGTACCTATATGTAATAAGAATGCAAACGTTATGTAAAATGTAGTTCCTTTAATAAACCGTACAAATACATAGTTGAGGACTACTGCATGTAAAAAAGCTTATATCTTCCAACGTGGAAAGTGATTTTTATAAATTTTATTTTAAGACCCTTCTAGGGGCTCGCGAAATGATATCGACCATAAAAACTAATTTTTTGAATTTATAAAACTGGAATTCACTGATATGAAAAACGAAGGATGAACGATAGTGGCTGTTTTCATACCGACCGGTAGTTTATATAATATATAGAAATAAAACACCAGAGTATTTACTATACATTTTCGGTTTAACCTGAAACAATATCGACTTTGTTATTTTAAATACCTAGTATTTACCTATTTCATTTTTTTCTGTATAGTTATTTTCATATTTCTGGATTTTACGGAAAAATCAACCTATAGCATGTCTACATCTAACAATTTATATGGGAAGGAATTGACTAAGTAGCACTTGACTGCCCAAGTGCTATTTTGAGGGTCATCATGAATGACTTTTTCAAAAACGTCAAATATATCTTGAAAAATCTTGCTTTCCGGAAATCGTTGTTATATTATTTCATAATTGTGCTTTGCTTCTTGTTTATTTTTATATGGGTGACATTTGCGGGAACACGAGCAACTAACTTTTGGCCGCTCGCTCCCGTATATATACCCAAGGTTTAAATTCAAGGTGATGCGTGAAAATGAAGCCGTTTGCTAATGGCAACAAAAAAAAAGTTGCCATTTCATACTTCTGTGCCGTGCCCAGGCGGTCTCGGCCTACATAGATATTAGGGGTAAAGAGCGAT
>CAXKVY010004207.1:0-2500 GCA_964058915.1 Tetropium fuscum
CGATGGGGCAAAATTATAGGTCCACGATTTCGTAAATATCTATATGCATGAGGACTAATTGTATATAAAATTGAGCAAAAAAGTGGAATATCTATAACGTTCTTTTGATAATGTTCGCAATTTAAGTTGTGAAACATTTTCGTCCTCTATTTTAAAGTTTTTAAGTACATTGGACATAAAGTTCACAACATGGTTAAGCTTTGACATGTCTGTATGTATGTCTGAAAATGTATTTCATGTAATTCTGTAAGTTTTTCGTCTTTGCTTTTTCGATACGATATTTTTTTTGACAAGTATTTGGGACAGTTCGTAAATTCTTTTGTATCCTGTTGGGAAATTTTGTAAATAAAATCTTCCTTTTCAAAGTGGCGGGAGTTGTCACTCGGCACAAAACTTTCACGTGGAATTGCAGAAAGCCATTTTCTGCGATACTCTTCGTCTCTGGGAAAACGAAACACCCGAACTTTTCTACTGGTTTCGTAATTTCCTGTACAACCGGGAACACAACACTTTTGGGGCATTATGATATAATACCGCAACAAATACGCCGTTAAAAAAGATCAAGAATCGATTAGGGACTAGGCAAGCGCGCGAGCAATATCAATAACCCCTCTAGAGGTATTGTTGTTCTTATTGGCGCGTGGCGGCGTCCTATACTAAAACCCAAAACAAAACATCGTTAACAGGGTTGCCAAATTACAATTGACACGAGAGTTGTTAGTTGCTTGCTTCTTAATGACTTTTTGCGGCCAATTTGATTTGATAATTGACTAATGAGAAAGCTACTTTATTTTGTTTACATTCTAAATACAGTACAACATATAGGCAGAGAAGCGTCGCACTGGAACATATTCTGGCATCGCCGCTTCGACCGACCTAGACAAGCCTGTTGAATTAGCTCTGAGAGTATATTAGCCTCCATCTGGGTTAAGCCCCCAGAGCGTGACGTCACCATGATATTTAAAGCAAGCACTTTGTCCTTATTAGAGGGGTTATTGGTTTAATCCTCAAGTGGGACAAGACATTATATTTTTTTCTCCTATTTATACCCGAATGATGGGCTGTGTGTGAGGCAGACATCAGATAATCGTAATTCGTAGATAGGTACCCAGTTATATTACTTCAAATTTATAGTATTTCATGTTGGATACAATATAAAGTAGAATGACGTCAAAATTAAACGTAATAGAACAATAAAAAATGAGGACAAAGGTGAAATATAATAAAGAAATACGATAAAAAGAAGTTGGAAAATTCACGGTTGCTTAAGCGAAAACGGAGATAAGCGGTTTCGTGGGATTCCATTAGGTAGTGTTTAAACTGTCGAATGCGTATGCTGAATATAAAACATTTACAGAATATTACGATGCACGTAAGCATAACATTATGCAAATTTTAATACCCCCTATGAATTTTTCGCCATCTCTACATTAGAAATACATAAGGAAGGTAAAAAGCGGAGACAACCCGGGAATGTTTAGTCTCCAGGGAATCGGACCCCAAAGTCGGTTTTCCTTGTTTGCGGATATTTTATAATATGGTTATTCCCGGACAATAATATATTGAATTTACCATTTTGCGTTATATTTCGACGTGTTTTTCTACTCCCATACTTTAATTCGTTTATTAGACATTCCCTGCTCATACTTTAATGAGATTCATTAAGATACAAATTTCCCATTAAGATACAACTTTATAACCAATATAGAAACGCGATATGCAACATATTCTGCCAACATCAACGCTTGCTTTGAACATCTGACAGATCTAAAATATATAAATTCTGACTTGTTAGGGGTGACTTGAAAATACGGGGCGAGTTGAGATAATATGGCGCGGAGACGCAAATACTCCTGCTGTCACCCGTTGGGCAGAGATTTAGACTTGCAATCGCAGCATAGGCTCCCTAGATGTCCTTAGTTTTTGATTTCAGGCATTGCTGGTTATTTGCAAGACACTTCAGACAATCCGCGCCGTTTTGGAAGTTAAGGTAGAGATTGCGCATATTTTTTCACATGTATACTTCTTATTGTACAACACCTCTTATCAATAATATAACAGCGTAGTATTTTTTTCATAGCGTGTTTATTAGGATGAGGATTGTAACGTTTATTTTCACACCCTGTATCGTTTTCTTTTTGATACCGGAATAATAATTAATAGACAATAGTAATATATATATATATATATATATATATATATATATATATATATATATATATATATATATATATATATATATATATATATATATATATATATATATATATATATATATATATATATATATATATATATATATATATATATATATATATATATATATATATATATATATATATATATATATATATATATATATATATATATATATATATATATATATATATATATATATATATATATATATATATATATATATATATATATATATATATATATATATATATATATATATATATATATATATATATATATATATATATATATATATATATAT
>CAXKVY010004207.1:7500-72500 GCA_964058915.1 Tetropium fuscum
TTCTTAATATATCAAAACAAATATTTTTATTTGAAAGGTAACTGACAGATATTCGTTCACCTCGTACAACTTTATTTCGAATATAAATGTCAGTGTTTAATAAAAAAATAAATATTTATTATAGCAATTTCAACACTCATTTGACCTTGAGGCTGAGTGACGTCACACAGCACGGAATTAAGTTTGCAGCAATTGTCAGAACGCCTAAATAGCCCACATCCGCAGCTATAGTTGTTTACGCTTAGTTTTGTGGTTATGTTTTGTGCGTTCCCCTACGAATTGTGTTTTGCTTTATTTCTGTATATTATTGCGAGAACATGTAGCCGAGATTTTCTAAAGGAAGTGCAGAAAATCTGCCGAAAGTTCATTTTAGCATGGCGGACGAGTTTTACATGTCAAATTTAGATTATTCATCAGCAGAAGTCGAGTGTCAACAGAGGTATCAACATGTATGTAATGAAATGAATAAATGAGACCTCCCATTTTTTTTGCACTTAACCCCGATGCCTATTAACAAAACGCAAATTATGCTACAAATTTCCTGTCTGCCTTCAAATATTTGACAGTAATGACACGATGACAGACGGACAAACAGGATCGTTTGTTTATCCGTCTGTCTCCGGCGTGTAATAACTCTCGAACCGTGACTTTTTTTCCCTCTGGTAGGAAACCTTGAATATAAAAGATGCGTGCGCTTAATAATACGATGTTTAAATAAAGACAAAAACTTTTTATTTAATTAGATTTACCCAGCCATATAATTATAATTATATATTTTTTCTGTTGCAGGTGAGTTAGACGACAGCAGGTGTATTCTGTATGAATAACAGTGATTTCGTGCCTTCTGACGAAGTACATGCGTGGGCACTTATGTAAGTCTCAACCGTTTTATTAGTGTGTGGTATTACCACGCACTTTGATAATCGTCAGTGAATGATATTTTTGAAAATTTATGCAGTTGCATAAAAATGGTAATAGGGTTTTTATGGAAATATTTAAATGACTCTTTATACACTGATTTAGTTCATCTATTGTTATTCTAATTAATTTTTAATAGGGTATCAGCGACATAGAATGGATATTATACATGGGATGGTCAAGCAAGATGTAACGGTTTTAAAATTACATTTTCATTGTTATATACTGATATAGTTCATTAAATAATTCTCGTAAGTAGGTGATATATGCATAACAATATATTTGAATGCTATAAAGCCCGCCTCAGCGTTTTTTGCGTGTACCTCAATCGCTTGCTAATTTTAAAAATGCTCTGCTAATTTTAAAAACCTCCAGCGCACGAAAATATGGCCCTAATATAACAACTTTTTCGAGGTTTGCATTCTGGAAAATTGTTGAAAAAAAATATGGCGGATCAAAGATGGCGGCGCATGACTATTTTAAACAAATCCTATCTCCGTTATTTCTTGGATTTATCCGTTATTTCTTGGATCTATGAATTTTCAAAAACCAAAAAAGCAAGTACTCGTTTTAACTAGTTGTGTATACCGCCACAATTTCTAGGGTCTACAGTCCGCGGCTTACGATATCGGTCGCTATCCCTGTTCAACTGATCAGAAGGGAAAAATCAACGTTCGCTCGGAAAAATCAAATCAAAAAACACTTGCAGTTCGCATCCATTTGCAATCACAGTGAGCATTTTATTTCTAAAAGGGAAATGTGTCGTTGGCGACGACGTTGTTAAGTCACATTTCCTTTATTTTGCGTCAAAAACCACACAAAATATTGAGTGAACCTCATCATACTACCGCAAAATAAAGCATTTAAATTCGTGTTCGTTTGGAAGTGTAAGTGCTGCGTCTAAAGATGATTCAGTTAAAAAGCAGGCGCAACAAAAATTTCTACACATATACTTAAAACGTGTCAAGACCTGTCACAAAATAGGTACGATTTCGAAAGCGTGTACCCTTTAGACTTCGCGACACACAAACACGGAATTTTGTTACATGATTCCCTATTTATATTAAGAGTAACGAAAATTAGGAATTGTGTGACACCTAGGAGGAAGTGTGTAACACATTCCCCAAGTTGCGTCTTCTGACAAAAATAGGGAATTTTGTGTGTAGCTGCTATGTTTTCCATTATTGTTTCTTGTTTGACTTTTGTAAACAAACATAAAAACGACTATTTGTGTAAAAATAAAGCACCCATTTGATTAATCTTGAATGAACAATTCTAAAAGTTACTTATTAAATAATGTTTTGGTCAAAATTCGAAAATATTATTATTATTAAATTATTATTATAATTATTTTTTGAAAAATATTTGTATTATACCTTTTTTCTATGAATGCCCCTTTTACTGTTGCTAGTACATTGAAATATTACACGAAAAATATGTCTTCGCACGAGAAAATTCACTCTCGTTTGGTTGAAATCTTATTTTATGTTACAAAACGTAATAAATGTTTTTAATTTGCCCGTTTGGCGGATGACACGACCCCGCAGAGTTGTGTTAATAAATTTCCCAAGAAATACGTCGAGAACACATTAAATATAAAAAAGGTAAAATAATTCCTAATTTGTGTGTAACAGTTGACATCATCTTTTTATAATAATGATTTTGTGGGATTTGTGGCAGTTATAAACACGAATTTAAGAGAGACGTAATTCCGCAATCGTGTCGACCGCAATTCCGCAATGGTGTTATTAAAGAATTGACAGGTAAAGGCACAAGTTTCGTAACTATTCCCAAATTTGTCCCTAAATGTGTTGTGCCACGGTGCTTCACTTCCCACATGTAATAGACACATAGAAGTTACAGTTTCCACACATTTGCGTGCAGTTAGGCACATAGATCTAATACAATTACGTAATAATTCCTTAAATAAGACCTTATTTTGCTCACTGGGATTTGTTTTTCATATATTATATATGTTTTTCATATATTGTTTTTTATTTTATTTCCTATATTAATATTAATTGCGCGCCACTGAGCACCGCACTCAGTTTGCATATCAAACGAAAGCACTATAATACTACGTACTGATTCTTGTTACCGGGAGGGAAGGTTCAGTAAGCACTAATAATTAATAATTAAAAGTAACCACAGAATTTATATACATCGTAATTCCTTGTATTGATATTGTCACTACCAGTTAACTATAATTAGTTCGATGTTAAACAAATTTGGAAATCGAAAACAGAAGTGGAACAATTAGGTATAGAAGAAAATGTGTTTCAATCATTTTATTTATTCTACGGGCATTTAGAATACAGTTTCTGCCTGTTAAAGTTCAACAAGCGGTTTTCTAACAATGGGTTACTATTTGTTGGTGAAAAGGATCTTGACAAATTCATGTTATCAACCTGTTTCATGATATTTTCCCGCTCACATGCATTTATATTTTAATAGATTTTAGTCCGCACCCCCCGGTGATGCATTGAGTGCAGCATATTAATTCTAATGCGATAAAAGGGGTTTTAGACGGGCCGTACCACATGGCGCCCAATTTTTGTGTAAGCCTGTTCCGCGGGGTGTCAAATGGTAGGTTGGTTATTAAATGACTCTCCTCAAGTGGGTCGTATTGTGCCCGCTAATCGGTGCATTTACTGAGGATTAGGCGTCTCATCATCTGCCCGCTGCCCTCGCTATTTTGCAATTCACACATAATTAGCTACGTTATGCCGTCGTAATCGTTCATATAAAATGCTTTATTCCTGTGTCTTTGAAGATATAAATAGTGCGCAGAATACAAGCTAGTTTAATGCCAAACACTAATTGGCTTTTTGAGATTTCGGAATTTGCCAACCACAAGTTTACCGTAAAATTGTTTCGTGGTATGTTCCACTCTATTATTTTGTTTTCAATCTGTCCAGATGTTTTCTGGCATTGCCATCACTTTAAAATATTATATCCATCGTCATACAATTTGTACATGTTTATTGTTGTTTATTGATTATTTATTTGGATTTAATTTCAAGTGATAAAAATGGATAGATAATTGATCCATAATTGGTTTGCAGATACTTACTTTTATTTGCTTACAGTCCTGAAGACTCTCCTTAAAATGGGCGCCAGTTCTTACGATCAATAATTTTGAAATATATTGGTTTTATATAGATATAGATAGAAACATTTGTACCTTTCTTATCACAATTATTATATTTTGACTTTTAATAAAATATATTAGATCATGAAATCACTCACCTCACCTCAGGTTCAAACTAAGCTGAATCATTTAAATTTGTTTTATTAAAATTTTAATATCTTAATTGAAACTTGAAAATTAATTATTTACACACACATCGTTTAAAAAAAATCTTTTCCGTCGACCGTGTATTTACGAGGTTAATTAATGTATACAAAATCGTTTATTAATGGACCCTATTAATGGATGATTTTCTATTAATAAACGATTTTAGTGAAACATACGCATAAATTTAAATTTCCAAATCAAGATGCCGTGTCATCAATCTGTCACTGTCAATAATGTCACGCTTAATATTTGAAATATAGTTTTGTAAAACGCCTTCTTCTGCCTCCATATTTCCTGACAGTCCTGCAGATTTTTCAACCATTAAACGACTGGGTGGTTGGAAATCCACTGCTGTTGCAGAAGGATATAGTGAGAATTCAGTACAAAATAAAGTTGTCATAGCTAAAAAAATCTTCTGTTAAACTCACAAAAACTCCTCATATTAGTTCTACCAGCGCCGAAACAATCATCCAAGATAACGACATAAACGTAAATTTAAATCCGGAATATCATAAAACTGATCATTTATCTATACAAACACAATTCAGATGTGTGATACTTATATAATAAATAATGAATAATTGAATTTGTACTTAGTTTTCTTAAATAAGAATTTTAAATAAGATTTTTTCCACTTTATCCAAGGTACAGTTGACGGTTAAAATATCTCGATTATTAATCGCTGTCATTAATACACTAGTTTGTTAAATAACTACTAAAATCAAGTAGTAAATATTGCCCGAAAAAAAATTCGGAAATTCCGTTGTCGAACGCCCTTAAATGGGTTTTGTGCAAAGTATTTTCTTGTCAAGAATTTTCTTATTAGTCGATTGAATGAATGTTTTTAGCATTTTAGCTTTTAATTTTTTGTTTTTTAGTTTTTATATATTATTTGATATCAGACACATTTCAATGTGCGGAATTAAATATTTATATTGTTTAAACAATATTAACACAATTTATGCAGAAAATATGTTTTTCACGATATTTATAAAAGAGCAGAGGGTTAAAAAATTGTGTTTCTTTTTCATTGTATATTTATGTATTAAAAGCTCTCAATTTTATGAACATTGACAAGTTGTAAGCTTTTATCTTTCGACACTAGCGTTATAAAACGTTTATATCTCAATTCATTTAAACTTTTCGCCGTTTTAGCACCATAGGGTATAAAAATACAGTGAAAACTTATTGAAGTAAGTAAAGCTCAACTTCACTTATATTTTCAATCATATAAAAGTTTCCTCTGCTGCACGTAATCTGTTATCGGAATTGTAAGCTTTTTAAAATGGATTTTTGGAATTGTAAGATTTTAAAATGGAATGGATTAAAATGGAAATGTTTCTGTAAAAATCTGATGTGGTATCACGTGCTGTGAAGGCATGGAGAAAGAGAAATATTCTAATATAATATAAAATAATTTAAAAAAACATATTATGTTCTTATATTACGTTACATTGACATTAACATTAACATATGTTAATATATGAGACATTTTGATTTTGTTACACCATTTATATTTGTGAAGCAACCATCAATGATGTAGTAAAAAGTAAAACTTACTAACATCGTTATCATCATCTTCACATTGTCCCAAAAATATCACATAGCGATGATTTTTGTTTTGTTTTCATATTTCTTCATTACCAAACAGAGAAAGAGGATAAGGGGCCAATTCATAATCAAAATACACGCACATATAATATATAATTATTATAATACCGTCATAAAAATTGAATTTTTCTATCAATTTCAACTTCAGAATTTTTGTATGGTATGTTTCTATATGAAAAACTATTTCACATAAAAATTTCGTAAAAAAAAATATTTCTGCATACATTTTATTTACATTATTGAAACAATATAAATATTTAAATCCGCACATTGAAATGTTTCTGGTTTCTAATAGTACCTATTACATATAAAAACAAACATTTAAAAAAAATCAACAACGGTGAGGCAATCACATTTTTAAGGCGTGGGCCCGAAACCTAACTATTTCGATAAAAGTAAGTGAGAAAGCCCTTTTTAAAAATTAAATTTTTTGTTTGAATATTTGACGTTTTTGCGGAATAATAATTTATGAAATAATTCGAGCCACTATCGTAAAACAATAAATAACGATCCATAATTCAATGAGTCGTTCTTAGTAATGATGTTTCTCACGGTGGAATGACCACTATTAAGTAACGATTCTTAATCTGCCGTTGATTGTGGTCAGTACGAGTCGACAGATTCGAATATAAACACTGGGGGACGGATCGGGGATCATCGAAGCGCAACAAGACGAAACGCCGTGTTTCTTGTAACAGTTAATGATCCTCCTAGTGCTAGTCTCGGTGCTGCGGCTTTAATCCATTATCCATAGCTCATCTCAGCGCGCTAACACGCTAAATTACATGATAAATATATACTGGCTACACGCACAGATCTCCGCGAGGACTGTTCGTGGGCGCCGTACACAGGGAACTACGGAAAGTATTTGGATTTACATTAATTTCTGCTAATGTATGCGTCTGTGCATTGTTATACGTTTTATGGCCGATAAGGAACGGAAAGAATTAAGTTTTATTAGCCGGATTAGACTAGACAATAATGTATTTAATGAAGTTAATAACTCGCAGGTTCTTCCATTCGTGTCTAAACGTTTAAGTAAACAATTTAATCCTCCCAGTGAGGTAATCTGGAAAACTATTTAACGTGTTAACTCTCTATGGTGGAACCAAAGCATGATCTGAAGGAATCGGAATATTTTTTGTAATATGTGTTACAGTAACAATATTAGAGAAAGCCTATTTCGTTTGCAGAAAAAGGACAACACATCGATGGTTTGTTTTGGGGCGCACGAAGTGTAAAATGTAATATTTTGAAATACTCCCAAATCAAAGTTTTATCAACTTCTAATAATAAAGTTTGAAACATTCAGATTCTGTAACTTCCAATCGAGTAGAAATGAGTGTAAACGAATAGAGGTCGAGGCGCCAAATCGGTATTATACCAAACCGGTATTCTGTAACTGCTTTCAGCCTCTACTATCGAAAAATCAGATAGAAATCGATTCCGACTGCGACAAGCCTGTCGAAGTCTCATTCCGATATCGGAATTCGGCGTAGCGCATGCGCAGCATCAATGTTATGGTATATTTGTATATATACCATCGCAGACCTTAAATATGAACGATTCCATGGATCTACAACTGCATATCGGTGTGTTTCTTTAACAAGTAATAGAAGAAGAATTACAAAGAAATATGATGTTATAAAACTATAAATGTCTGCCCTTAACCAATTAATTTATTTTAGACAGTAACCTATTTTTCTTTACGAAGACGAGTTATCATAGAAGTAATCCATTCGAAATTCCCAAGGCACTATTTATTGGGTTGTATTTCTGGTGATGTGTTTTCCACGCTATTTCCTGACCACCCAAACAATGCCAGTATTATTTTAACAAACATTAGTATTGTATATCCCTTTCTTAATGGTTCTGCTTAGGATCTTACGTGCAATTACGTACATTATTAAATTTCGTCACGTTGTCCACAGCGGCGCCAACGTATGCAAGCGATAAGACAGAGTCCTCAGGTATCTGGTAACAATAATTTCGAGCCGTGACTCACGTACCTAATTTCATTGTTTTGAGAGTTGGTATTAATAGTCCTGCGTTTTGCTGTAAGGGTAGTCGCACACAATCAATATTATTGGCAGTAATATTAACAATATAGTAATTTGACAGTATTATTGACGGTGTGCGGAGTGTATTGATGGATTGACGATAAGTATTGATGAAAATCCGGATATTTTGAAATTCGTCCGTCAATATCGGGATATTGACAATACTATTGAATGTTTGTGGCAACTGGGCAATGTTGCTTTCAATAAATTAGTTTATGTACAACTGTATGAGTAGGTATCTTGTTTTGTCAAAAAACGGTGTCTCCTTAGCTAAAATATTGCGTTTCATTCTGTAGTCTGTGCCTTTCAAGTAATTTTGAAAATCATTAAGCTCATTACTAGCACGTAATTCATCTATAAGATTAAAATGTGACAATTTGTCTCGATTTTCATCCAGATTTTTAGCCACCGTTTTCTTTTTGGTCGATTTTTTTACCGCAAGTGCCAAAATTATTGCAATACACCCTTTTTTATTTAAATTCATAATGTACAAAGTACGTTTCCTCGATGCACACTTCAATGCACTGACCAAGAGAGTGGTAGTATCGACTATACTATTGTTTAGTGTGCGGTGTAAATCAATATTTTCAACCATATTTTCCTTCATCAATATTATTGTCAAACTTGGATTGTCAATACTATTGATTGTGTGCGACTATCCTAAGAATTATGCACAAGAGGTTAAAAGCTATTTCTCTTTTCTGTCGTGTCAGTGCGGACCTAAGGACCATATTCAGAACGGGAGCCCATCGGATGTCACTTTTTCTTACCCAGGTGGTGAATGCATGCCCCCTCATGCTCATGGGTTTTCACTCAAAATATGGATGCAGGGACAAATTTTAAGTAAATTATGTTCTGTAAAGTTTTTTCGATATACCGATATTTTTCGAGTTATTCGCGATTGAAAATATTAAAAATGCATGTTTTTGGACGTTTTTCGCAAATAACTTGAAAACTTGAAATGACCAAAAATTAATCTTATAAGAAAGCAAAGAGATCGTTTTTTAGGGTTCCGTATCCAAAGGGTAAAACGGGACCCTATCTAAGACTCCGCTGTCCGTCTGTCACCAGGCTGTATCTCATGAACCGTGATAGTTAGACAGTTGACATTTTCACAGATGATGTATTTCTGTTGCCGGTATAACAACAAATACTAACAGAAAACAAAATAAAATAAATATTTAAGGGGGCTCCAATACAACAAATATGGACAAGGACCTGATTATGTATGCTAATAAATGCCGGAGTCGCCGGTCGGACGAGATACTACCATTAAAATAAAATTAATATATAAGGGAGGACTCACGTACAACAAACGTGATTTTTTGCCGTTTTCATAGATAATGGTACGGAACCCTTCATGCGCGAGTCCTTCTCGCACTTGGCCGGTTTTTTATGAATGCGGTAGCTCCAAAATAAAGGGAGTTATGACTCGTTGAAGAAGACCCTTTTTTGCAACAACTTGGTTCGAAGTATTTATTCAACATTAAATAGCGCAAAACTGATGCATTTTTCGGGAAAAAACTTGTAAAACTTTTTTTGTAGTCCTCGGAAAGACCTTTCAAATGAGCACTCTTGCTTTAATATTGCCTTATAAAACTAAGCGAGATCCAATGCAAAACGACGGGCCGCTCAAATTTTTGAGAAAGAAATGAGCGTTTCTCACCAGAATGGATATTGACCGTTATCCGTTTACAAATGACTTTATATTAGTATTACTCATATATTCCTGAAGTTTGGCAGGGCTAGTATGCGAATGTTTCGAAAAAATATGGTTAAAATTAAAAACGTATTTTTTAAAATTTTTTAAAAATCTTTATTTTCCAAATAACTAAAAAAAAAAAAGATACGTAAAAAATTATATAGTACAAGAATGTTGTTTTTTCTAAACAAAAAATTTGAATTTTTTTCTATTTATGTAGGATAAAAATTAACGAATATATAACTATTAGACGTTTGCATTATAGTGCGCGGATCACCCCTCCCGAGCCTTTTAACCCGTTACCTTTTGAATATGAAGGTTTGGGGCATATTGAATTTGATATATGATCTTGTGATTTGATATATATGATCTTGTAGTGATGATCTTGAAATTACCTGCAAAATGGTTTTTGAACGGACGTTGTAGCTTCAGAATTAAGGTAGTTATGCATTTTTTCTATTTTTCTCACGAAGGGGTAGTTTTGACCCCTTAAAAACAAACAGCACAAGTCGGGCATAATATGTCACTTTTGAAGTCGAGGGTAAGGTGAGCTTAATTCGAAATTTTCATGCAAATCGATGGTTTGGCTACGAGATTGGTTCTTTCGATTTTATGGTTATGTACTATGTATCATGGCCTAAGTACTATGATAGGCCCCAGGCCTCGAGACAGTTATAATCAGGTTTCTTGCCTCCAAAAACATAGAGCTACACCTAGAAATGATCGGTACGACAACTGAAACGGAATTAATAGTCCAAGATAACATTAAGTGCCAAACTGTACTTTGCGCGACTTAGGTCCTTAGGTCCCTATTGACACGACGGAAAAGAGAAATCGCTTTTAACCGCTTGTGCATAATTCTTATGAAATTAGGTTCTAATACGCCGGACTATAACACCAGACAGTGCGCATTTGTCGTAAGGACGGAAATATTGTGCATGGTATCGTTACCCCTTTAAATGGGCGCCAGCGTTCTTTCTGTATAGGAAATATTATAGGTACACTATTATAGAGGAATGCAAACGTAGAGGCGAACGGATTTTAACTAACTGCACAGTTTTGGAGGGAATTTATCGGGTTGGTAATTTGGCATAATAGCATTCCTGTGGAGCGGATGCGTTGTGTGGATTCATGACTTGTACCATTTTCCTGGCGGTTGTGTCAAGTAATTGTGAACTCCCACATGAATGGTTGATGAATGGCCTTGCTTATTACCAGTTCTCGGCCTGCTTAAGCTGCGTCTTTAAGCTCCCGGACGTCTATTTAATTTATATTAACCGCTGCATTTCAAGGAATCTTTTTCATGCTCTTTGTTGTGGTTCTGCGTCTACTAAATCATTTATTAATTTGGGGGAACTGTCGAATGTTTTTAATTAACGTTTTTAACATCAAGACCTCAATATTTAGCCAGTTTCTCTATTTATCTCTTTCAAGTTTAAAGAACACTCGTCGCTACTCGCTACTGATAAAATCGATAATAACAAAATGGTAAACAAAATTAAATATTAATAAGCAGTTTTCGAAGAGTTTAATCAGTGAGAGTAACTTTCACAAATAGACATTTGCTTGAAAAATTCCAGAGTCGCAAGATATTTATAAAAATTAACACAGGTATACTAAATAAAGTTAATAAAACATGTTGAGCTATAAAACAATGAAGTGAATCAAAAATAATGCTGAGCAAAGATCTAGCTACAGTCTGATTTCAACTGTGACGTTGCTAATTTTCGAAAAAAGCACAGCATAACATTTTTATTATATCCGGTATAAATAATACTAACTTTTTTTGAAAAATATTATGAAAAAAAATTCTTTCAAATCGGACCATAGGTCCGAAAAAAAGTAGCATGAAATTTGCGACTAATAGTAGTGGGTTTAATTTATCCAGAAGTTTATCATTAATCGTTAAAAAGTTCAGTCACTCATCTGTTGTTTGCTGGTACTCACTGCGGTATTGCGTTGTATTTTTTTATGGAGATCAATCGATTTGTCTAATCAACGTGACAAGATGACGTGTGTTTGCTTCGCTGTTCATCTCCGTGAGAGCGTGTTGGTATTCATCGAGGAGCATCGCTACATGACTCTGGCATCCTTTTATTATGGCAAAAAGTATCGTAGCTGGTAACGCGCCATATTAATTAAAACAGAGACTGATGTGCTACTACCTTCGAGCTTAGGTGGGTTAGTCGCTCACGCAATATGCCCAGCTATAAAATTTAAGATATATATAAGTATGGGAACGTTATAGTTCTAAGTTCTGTAGCACCCGATCTTAGTAGCGGTATTTTCGATATGATCCGAAGTACGAAAAACATAGAAAGTTGTTTATTATAGAAAGAAGCATTTTGATAGATTTTTTAAGTAACTTCAACTTCCTCATTTAACTTTTTTCGATAGAAGCTATCGAAAATTTTTTAAGTTATCTACCAAAAACCGTTATTTGCAACTTTCAGAATTTTTTATGTGATAGGTTCATCATTCAGGCGCGAGTTGAAAAAAATAGAAACTCATATTTAAATTTCATTTCCTATACGACCATATTTTTTTATCCAGGTAGTAATTGATGTCACCACTAGAATGCTTGAACTATACATTGAAAAATAAAATTGACATGTTGCACCGTTTTTTTGAAGTTTACCATTTTCACATTTAGGGGACGTTTTCCCCCTCAGGGTGGAATTTTCAAAATAAAAATTAATATTAGTTTGAAACATACCAAATAATATTTCTGTTAAAACTCAATACGTATACTCAAACGTGTAGGTACTAATATGTATTCGTCTAGCTCGAAAATAGCATCTGTGCATTATATTATGACTATGATCAATGGGCAGCCTGCTTACGCGTAAAGGCCGAGGACAAGAATAAGGTAATCAGTAAGGTACGCACAACGCAGAGTCCTCGTGTTTATGATATAGCACTCAGTTATGACTACTTGTCTGCTACATGCTTGAGTGATGGCCAACGAACGTGGGTGACGACGTTCTACGCCTCTTAACTTTTAGAAATGTGGAATTTGTTTACTAATTATCTCTACCGAGTTGTTATGAATTTTTGTGATTTTTTTAATTTTACCTTTGAAATTGGTATTTATTTTCCTATTCACGTTTGATAGGCTGAAATCGGCCTTGTCACGGTGCCGTAGCGCTTCGGCCCGAATTAAACTGAATTTGGCGCCTGATTGCCGAAATTAATTTATTGTTATTGGAAATTCTTTGTCCGTCTTATCGAGCCTCGTCCGTCGATGGGGCCCGTCAGCGTGTATATCTGAAGCGGATGGAGTACTGGGTTTTTGCGTTTCAGTCCACCATGAGACAAGTTCTTATAAAATTCCTTTACTTCTGTGAATGAGGAGGAATGCGACCCATTATGGCTTTAATGGTCAACATTGTGCAATACCTTATCTTTTAAGAGTGCCGCGGGATGGAATGATATTTACATCTTGCCTCTGTTCACACATAACATTA
Source organism: Tetropium fuscum (assembly GCA_964058915.1). Taxonomy (NCBI): domain Eukaryota; kingdom Metazoa; phylum Arthropoda; class Insecta; order Coleoptera; family Cerambycidae; genus Tetropium; species Tetropium fuscum. The sequence continues at coordinate 20,557 of CAXKVY010004207.1, forward strand.
TCTCTACGGAGAGCAAGTAACTGTTTTTATGGAGTCTGCGGTGATTTACAATTCAACAATTATTATCGAGATCTTATGTGGTGGCGTTTATGATAATCGTAGCTATCAATATGCTTTATAGGCACAGGACATTTAAACATGGGTTACCTGCAAAGAAATCGGAAGATGAAAATTGGTACTTACTGTTTTTAACAGCGAAATATGAGACAAAAAATTTTCAAAGGATACACACAATTGTAGCAATGGTGGAAGATCGGGGCAGTATAACTTTTCTTACAGCAAGCTAAAATCGTCACTATAAAGGCGCTTTCATTCAACAAGGTGTTATGTTTTGATAGAATACTAATAACTAATCAATTTTAACACAAAACCCATCAAAATAATACACTAAATTAAAGAATAACTGTATTACTTCTATTTCAAGAATTATTGTTGACCCGACATTACCACAAAACGTTCGATGGTATTAGGCAATTTAGGCATCCAAATTAATGCCAATGATGCCGATGTGACATGGCATCACGGCAAGGGAAACCCGATGTCTTAGATGAGCGGCGCGAGCCGACTTTGATCTCGTCAAAGCGTAGCCGCATCCTTTGATGATGCGGCATTTTTTCGTTCTCATATAGGTAAGTATGTCTGTTTCAGACAATAAAAAGCGGGCTTAGTAGCAGATTATGTATTGCCAAAACTCAAAACTCATCACATAACCAAATTTCATTAACTTGCTTGTAGCACATGATAATTTTAACATGATTGTTATAATAAATACTTTTGTTAGAAATGTTTACAAATTGTGGATTTCTATTTGGCCTTCTGGTAAATGTTTATCTAACATACACTTGATTTCATATGGCTAAAATAGCATCTAAGTACGGCTGTATCAATGTGACCGGCTGACTTGAATCTCCTCTGAAATATATGCGTGTTCCAGATTGTCATGATGCAAGACGTTAGATCACGTCGGTGGATACGATAGTGTTTACCTCATCTCAATATCGATTACCAAGTAAGATTGGTACATGCCGCCTTCAATTCAGATCCTGACCTTACCCAACCGAGATTCTGAACTTTCTATCTAGTCACAAATGAAACAAATTACTGGGAAATAACAAATTAGCCAGAACCAAGACGGGATTTTCTTACGCTTAAGCAGGTGTTGGTATTTAACTGGTAGCCATGCCATGTACACGGAATTTATGCAACAGCAGGTTGAAGGTACACGGCCCTACTGCGGGCTAGACGGTGTAGTTCTCGAATTATTGTCCGGTACGTTTGAACACGACGGGATACAGATTTCGTGCAGCTATCGTTCATTTACTTAACTGTCAGCGCGGCGTTGTATGTTAACATTTTTACTTACCAACGTTTCAGACACAACATCGAAGCTACTGCCATGAGCCCGATGTACGAGTATACCAAAATAATGATATGGGCGGTAGCTTCAGATAGCAACATTATAGAAAGATGTCTCGATCATGTGGTACCGTTCAACTTTGATATACTTAGTCCGAGATTAAGCTGTCTGAATTCGACATCTATAATACGACTCGCGAGTACAAATGGACTGAACGTTAATTTTTATGTAACATCATGCGGTTGTTATATTCAATAAAACTAGGTTTGAATAATTTATTTCTGTGTATTTATTGTGTATTTTGTGCATTAAACAACATGATTTCAGTTATGAAATTAATTTCTTTTAATAAATTGTGTTACCCCTAAATTCTTATTTTATCATCATAATATGTTTATAATAACTACAAATACAGTGTAAACTCTTTATAACGCATCTCAAAGGACCGAGTTTTTTGTTCGTTATAAAAAGATTTCGTTATATGGAGGGAAGAAATTATATTAGGTATTCTAAACACATATGTCCGTTAACTTTGCCTGACATTTTTGCCATGTCAATATTTGTTTTGTATCCAAAATTTCCTAGAGACAATGTAATCCATTAGTAATGGCACAGATGTTTGAGGCAATTACATAACAATAACAAAATCAAGGTGGCCGTTTACGACCACAGGAGCCTTTCTTAGAAATTTCGGCGCCTCGAAGATTTAGCCAAAACGTTTTTGAAACTGATTATAAAAACAATTGTTATAAGAACACTGTTTAATACGTCTGTAAATATTTGCTGACGTCCATAATATAATATGAATATATTGCTTCGTAATAGAGAATGGCTGATGGGTTATAAAGAGTCTATTAATGTATGGGTTTTGAGGTAAACCAACCAAATTTTACAAATTTCTATGTTATAATGGGTTTTTCGTTTTAATGAACCACGTTATAGAGAGTTTACACTGTACCTACAAATATATACAAGTACAAATAAATGAAATGTTCGGGGTTAACAATACAAGACCAGATATCACAAGACAAGGTTGTCGATTAAGCATAGTTGCGTTTATCTAGGTCAGGAGGGTCCGCGTGTGTTTAGCTTGACATACCCTAAGTTAGTATACCGGGTGCCTACGATATTACTAGCCAGCCTATAACTTGCTTTTAATAAAAGATATCGGTTTCAAATTTTGGGAATTTATATGGTTGACTGCGGTGCACAGTTTGCCTGCTTCAAGATCTGATATCATTTCCGGTTTAACCGGAAACAGTATAAATATTGTTATTTTTAATAGAACCCTGTATATTATTAGAAATTAGATTTTTCAGGAAATTGAAAGTCGAAAACATGCAGCATATCTTATATCTTTGACAGTTTTCGAGAAAATGGCGGTTGAAAATGTTATATCAATCATAAATTATTTCACTTTCTCATAAAACAAATGAATGTAGGAACAAACCTGTTACGGTTATTTAAATTTTTTGGTGAGTAAAATATGATGGTTATAAAAATTTAATTTCCCGCTGAACCGGAAGTACTACGAAAAGTGATATTCAGGGTCAAATTTGTTTGAAGCTGAGAAATAAGATGATCAATATTGGGGTCAATACCAGTAGTACATAGGAGCAAAGTGTTTTCTAAATTAACATCTGTAAGCCGAGTACGATTCTTATTTTTATTAATTTTCATGATTGAAAAAAGCTGCTCACATTTATACGTGCTTCGGAATGATCAAATTATTTTTCGTGCGAAACCTCTCAGGTGTGGATAATTTTCTTCAGAAAGGTATGCTTCTGTAAAATTCGCATCATCAAATTTAGACTTCCACATAGACTTTAGACGTTCCACATCATCAAATTTAGACTTCAAATATGAGTCTTCTTGAAGCTCGATCAACTGCATTTGTAGGTGAAGCGGTGCATCTTCCACTTACATGGATTTGCAAAACTTAAACTACAAGGATTTACAAAAATATTGAAAGTGCTATATCCAATTCCTAAAATCGGAATATCGATCAGTGAATTCCTCTGACAGTAGTTCCAGTTCATTAGCATAGCGACCGTATTCAATGTTTCCGTGACTGGATAACAGTTTTTACTTCTCATTTGTGTCTCCCACTAGCGAATTTTGTTTTGAAAAGCTTTAAGATGACTGAACAGCTGATTTACCAATTGCCTTTGTTTTTGAAACTTCAAGTTCAGGTCGTTTAGGTATCCTGTGATGTCTACCAGGAATGTCATGTCACACAGAGCCAAGTGGGTACACAAATTTGCGGCAATATTTTCTCTTTCATATTCATAAAATCAGCTATTTCTTTTCTAAGGTAATAAAACCTTTTTAGCATTTTACCTTTGCTTAGCCACCTTACTTGGCAATAATGTCACATCATCATGTTCTGTAAAGAGTTCATCCAAAAATGCTTTAAACTGGCGATGGTTAAGACCACGGGATCTAATAAAATTAATGGTATTTACTACCACATCCATAACATTATTCAGTCGAATGGACTTGAGCACAAGTTTTGTTGGTGAATAATGTAATGCATAATTATTAAATCACATTCTTGCACATTCATAGCGGTTGCTCTTTCCTTCAGAATTCCGCTAAAACCTTTTCGTGAACCAATCATTGGAAGGCTCACCATCTGTGCACACTCCCACTAATTTACACAATTGCAAACTATATTGCTCAAAAGTACTTTGCACCTCTGTAAAAATATCTTTTCCAGTAGTGGTCCCTTGTAGCGGCCGTAATGCCAGTAATTCCTCTCTGTCACTGCAAATTCTTCATCAACACCTCGTATAAAAATACCTAACTGGGCTGTCAGATAAATCTGTACTTTCATCCAAAGCAATCGAAAATGCTTGAAAATCACCCAATCTATCGGTCAATGTTTTTTTGATATCACTAGCCATCATATCAGTTAGTACGTCCACAATAGTTAGTACGTCTCACATTAGTTAGTACGACCAACAGTTAGTACGTCTCACTTTCTCCAACTCTTTCTCCTTTTCTGGGCGCAAAATCTACTAGGCGCAACATCTACTAGGCAAACTCTTTAACTCTTTACAATCTGCCCCTCAGAAAATGTCTTCGATGTTTTCGTTATTTTGGAATTAATTATAAAACTAGCTTTAACAACATTGTCTAGATTTGATATTTGTCACTAGAACATTTGTTGCTGTTTCCCTAAATCGGTAATGAGGTTTTTTATTTTATCTTTTCTTAACTGGCCCGTAAGTAAATTATATTGAGCGAAATGCTTGCTGGAGTAGTACCATTTCATATTATATTATTTTAAAACATAAATTGTTTTATTACACAACAAACACATAGGTTTACCACTGTGCAAGATAAAAAAGTATTCATCAGTCCCTTTGTCTTGGAATTGACGACATTCCAGTTTCCGCTTTCCAGTTTCCGCTTTCTTAAACCAGACATGTTGATAGAATTTGCTTGAATATTTCCCGCGTCGTACTCTTGACCGTACGCGAATATGCGATGCGAACTTTATCAGTTGTAAAGAAGTAATGAGATGACACGCGTGCTGAGCGGTTTATATATTCCCCCAATAAGCAACTAGAATAATCTCGATCGTACCAGAGTGCTTCAAGTGCACGAGCGGCTCCGCGAACGTTTTGTCTCTTTCTAACGACTATTTCTGACTCGATCTGTGACGTTTCACTGCGTACGCTTAATAATATTGTTTATCGATTTGAATTGATATCGTTACTTGAATTTTCTGAATCTCGCGGGCCGGATTGAAGCTGGTGGAGGGCCGGATCCGGTCCGGGGGTTGCCCATATATGATATAGATGTTGCGAGCGGGACAAATTTTCCCGCACTATTTAGGAAAAATCTAACTCAAATTGGTTACTAAATGTATAACTTTTCAAAACACTATTGAAAAAGTACAGTATTCTGTTTAATGAAATCTAATGAATTTCATTTCCAAATTACTATTTTTGTCGTTTTTATGGTGTCATATTTGTTCGCATTATTTTACCTGTATTATATTTCAATGGGTACTTTCTATAGGACTTGAGTAATATAATGGTCGCCAGCGTGCATAGGTATTTGCGAGATGATTAAAATTGGCCACTTTAACTGTCATGAACACGATTTGTGAATTTTATTCGTTTTGCTGGAGGCTTTGCCGGCGTAACCTCATGTGGTGTCAATGGCGCACCGTTAATTGAAACGGCTCCATTTAAATTTAATCCAGAGGTGTTTTAATATTAAATGGTGTTATTTGGAGTAGGTAAATGCGTGAGTCTTACGTAGAAAGGCATAGTGAAAAATTGATGCGGTCTTTAAATCGCAGGAGTCCCACTGCCGAGGCTAAAGACGCTTTGAACGAATAAATGATTGAAAGAACGGGTCTTACCGCCGTTATCGGCCGATAAGTGCATAAAGGCCGGGTAAATATTTGAGTGCGACTTAGGGTACCTCCGCTTCGTCACTCGAACCACATCCAAAATGCATGATGCACTTAAAACACGTCGCCTCAGCTCCGCGGTCTACATATGACCTTTTAATGTGCTCTTTAGTCTTAAACATGGAAGCTGCTGCAGTACTTTTACTCCTTTTTCGCTAAGATGCCTGTTGTTCACACAAGGTAATTAAATTGTGCTATTGATAATGCACCACACACGACCATGCTTTTAAAATGTCTTTAAACACATTTCTCTACCCTTCTTATACCTACCTATATATGGATTTTATCCAATCACCCAGTAAACTAATTATTTCCTCTGATGTGCTCGCGTATGATGTCAGCGCCTGCATTAGGTAATTTGCTTTGTTAACAAGGTTACGTTGCAGCTGACTATGTCACTTGAAAAATGCAATCACTATTATAATTCCGTCACAGATCAATCAGCCTTTAAAAAACCTTGTGTGAGATTTTGCATATTTGCAATCTTATATGTTGAACACATTAAAATCATGGGTAAGGTGGACCGTTTTAAACATGTTATGAGGAACATAAAAGTGTATTTTGAATTTAGTTTTAGTTTGAAAAATATATATTCATCTGAATTAAGGTTTTAAAAAACATAAAGGACATCACACTTTGTTAGATCTACAAGAGTTCAATCGATAAGTTTACACTCTGTGATGCGCCGAGAGTAGGGATGCCAACCGCCTTTTATTTCAAAGGACAGACCTTTATTTTTAAAAAATATGTCCTTTTGAAGGGGTCAAAGGACTGCAAATGTCCTTTTCCTAAAATATTAATAAATGCATTTAAGCAACAATGAAGATTTTAAAAAATGGTCCCACACACCACACAAATTGACAAATACTTTATTTTTAAGCTAAAGCTATAATGTAATATACAATATATGTAAAGTTGGCAACAATCTGAAAAGTGTCGGTAAATCGAAATTTAACATCTATATGCAAAATATATATTACATTTCATAGTTAAACAAATTGGGAAAGTTGTCAATAAAACTAATTAATTTCCAGTTTCACTTAATAGATTCAGCTTATTTTGAACATCCTCTGAGGTGAGTGATCGAGAGTAATTAAAGCTCTTTAAAATTGCAAATCCTCAATAAATGTAGTGAAGGTGCTTATATTCAATTTTTATAAATTGCAGTTAGTCATCTCAAAGTCTCTTCACTTAAACTTTGCAACGTTAGCCAAGATAGGGAACAAAATGCGCACGCGATGATTGGCCTAGACGTCATGCAGATTTGCACTAGTGGAAAGTTGATAAAGCATTTTCATTGTTTATTTTGTTGCATAAGCATCGGTCGTACCTATTTGTTGATTGTATTTTGATAAAATTGAACTATTGTGTTTTGCGCTTTTTGACGACTAATATTGATGTCAACAATTCCAACAGTGTCAACAATGCCAATGTATAAGTCCCGACATCGACAGAATTTGAATAAGGCGGGTCAGTATAGTTGGTAACACCGTCCGAAAATTTATGGTTTGTTCGACACTTGACAGTAATACATACCTACGTTTTGTATATTTACGCTTTACGCTAGGATTTGTGAATTATTATAGTTTTACTTATATTTAAACGTGATTTAAACTGTTACAAAGCTTCTGATTGTCCCTATATTGTGATTAGTCAGAAAATATACTATAGTTGGATTTTTGTTTATACGAAAATCCCGAAGAAGTTGGATAGCCGCTGCAAGGAGCTTGTGCCAAACTTGAGATAGTATTTTGAAACACAATGTGACAATAATGGGCTACTAGATATTACCTTTAAGTGCTGTCAGAGATGTAACTATTACGATTTAAAAGGTTTATTTTGTTCACTTTTCTTATTTTTAGCGAGTGACAGAAGCATTAAAATTAAACAAAATACAGTTAGTAAGATTTCACAGGCAGTGAAAAATAACGAACTAATGTCGTCTCCACCAAAAAAACGTTCTTATGCTAAGAAGTGACGTGATTGTTGCTATGCAAAACGCATATTCTCGTTTTGTTAAACATAATTAGGAATCACAGGACATACATAAACAGGTTAACATATTATTAGTTTGTAATATACATTTATTATGGAGATAGAGGGCACTGAATTTGGATTTGTTCCGTTTATTCCCTCATAACTAAACAAATAGCTACTCTATGAGTTTACATAAGCATCTTAAGATTGAACCCTTAAAACGCATTTTTAGATGAGCCCCCTACCTTTTTCAAAACGTTTAAAAAAAAATATTTTTCAGGAAACAAGTACACGGTTGCACATATCTATTTAGTGATTCATTGTAACTTTTAACTGTCACTTGTGCTTCGTCGGTATTTTGCTTCGTTTTTGGGATATTTAATAAAATTCGTATTTAATAAAATTCGTTCAGCGCGCGCAGTAACGTAATTTTTTTTTGTTTTAATTATAATTAGTCTCATTGTATCATTTTTATTCCGAAAATATATCAAGAAACTTATTAATATTTAACAAATAATTTTGAAAATACAGAAAATATAACAAGAAATACTGCACAATTATCAAAATTTAACAAAACACAGCAAAAGAGAAACGATTAAGAACCGTAAACATTAAATGATTAATAAATATTTAAAAGAAAATAGATCAGATATACAATATATGCTCAACGTGCATTCCACCATCTTCAATAAATTTTTGGCATAGACGAATTAGTGTATTAACTGTAGCTGTTGATTAAACTTGATTATTTTTTATTTAACACAAGCGTTCCTCATTCTTTGAATCAAACACATCTACGAACAAACATCACAAACATATCTATAGTGCTATCAAAGATATTATAAAAAAAAATATCTTTTTCTAAACACTTTTCTTACCACCCTGTATTTCAAAATTTAAGACGTTTATGACAAGTTCACATGAAGTTTTTTCACTAAAATTGACCCTTGAATCACATCTTTAAATATTATCATATCATTAATGAACACCCTGTATAACTGTGCCAACACAAAGTCGACGGATTTATATTATATATCTACTCGAAATATATGGTTTACTATTGATCAAAATTTCCTCATAATTTATATCTAAATGTTATATTATAATGTCATTTAGACGCAAAACTCAATCAAAATACAAATTATTAATTTGGATGAAAAGGACATTAGTACTTAACGATAGGCAGGATTAATAGACCTCCTGTCTTAAAGTGGGTATTTTGAGGGTGGCGCCGTAAATATTTGATAAATTAGTTTTTCGTGTGAGGAATAATGTCCTGTGCATTTTATATTAAAAGTCACGTACAAAGAGCGCATTAATATTGCAGTAATAATAGCAAATCAACATGGTCCGGGGCTCCCAGGCACTGTGTCACCGCTAATCTGCAAGTACAGGCAGCTGAGGACATGATCAAAGGGAATTCTCGATGCGCAATCCCCCGAGATGTCGCCCTCTGACTAAATATATTCCCATCATCTGCATTTGCAGCGGTTCAAATATGAGTGAAGACAAGTAACATCTTAAATGTACCAAGTGACATCCTCAGGGATTAGACATGTAAAAAGATGGTTTCTTAAATGATTTAGCACGTGGTATCTGTTGCTTCATAAATTGATGTATTAAATTATGCTCATATGGGGACACGGTGACCGACCGTGCGCGCCTAGTGGCAAACTCTTGAGCTTCAATTGACTATATATTTATAGTCCATTCTCATAGAGCCAAAAATCCCGTGTCGCTTCGATGCTCTGCCAATTTTAAAAAACCTCCAGAGCAGGAAAGTACTGCCCTATTATAATAACTTTTTCGGGGTTGGCATTCTGGAAAATTGTTGTAAAAAGAAATATGGCGGATTAAAGATGGCGGCGCACGACTTTTTTAAACAAATCCTATCTCCGTTATTTCTTAACAGATTTTAAAAAAACAAAACAGTAAGTACTCATTTTAACTACACCTTTTATTAAAAAAATAGTACTGTGATAAAGTCAGATATTTTGAAAGATTTCTTAGATAGGTAAATGAAATTTGCAGTCATTTGTGAAGTCCAAAGTGTAAGAACAAAACAACCTTAGGGGTTGTTGGAGGTTAAATAAAAGAGGGTATAAATCTCTAATATTTAATTACGAAAAACTACTCATGTGTACAGCATAAGAGAATAAATGTGTACAGCAGAATGTGAATGAATTTTTAATATAAATACATATTAATAGGACCGTTGTGTGTGTCCTGATATTCGATAGTATATTATAAACATGCATTAGATGTTATTGTTCTGGCTTTTAAACAGGTCGTTCGCAGCGGCCTAACTTGTCATCCATCGTAGAAGTTCAAACCAAATTTGTTGCTAAGAAAAATCCTCTTCCAAAATCCTCTAATTCCTGAATTCCAGAATCCTGAATTTAGTATTATTGTCGTAGTGTACAAAATAAAAAAGTGCCTCATATATTATGTAGTCGATGTGTTTATATTAACTGATATCGATGGAGGTCACGAGCGGTGGAACTCAAAGGATTGCAGGAGCTCCAATAAATAACCATGTTTGGGTTATACGTGTAACTGGTGTCATTAATACTTAAATAAGTGTTTAAACTAAATAGCGTAAAATATAAAATATATGATTAGGCATTCTGATGATTGCTTTGCAAGTGTTAAGAGGTGTATCATTTTAATTATTTCCAAATTAAATAATTTCTTTTTGTTGGTTTTGGTTTAATTGAGACAAATCTTCATTTTTACAATACATATATATATATATATATATATATATATATATATATATATATATATATATATATATATATATATATATATATATATATATATATATTGTAGGTTTCGCAATCGGCGCCAACTACAGCCAATAATACTTCGTCAGCACATACTAAAGTTATTTTAATACAACCATTGAATATACCAAGTCATCGAATCATGTAATCATCAATATCGGACGCTTGTCGATTTTATGGGGAGCACACGTGCAACAAAAAATATTTTTTATTATTGTGCATGAACCATTCTCGACGTCTCCTTTTGAAAATAAGTTTCGCGAGTTTTGCTTCAAGTTTTCTCCTATGATCATCCCAAACTTCTACCAGCCGTCACCACAAACCGATAAAAATTGATATTTTGACACATAATTTGGTATAAGAACTGTGTAACTAATGAAGTACTGTACTACAGTAAACAACAAGTTGTGTCTGGTATTTTCAATACGCCTAAGACACTTGCGTAGGATGCAAGGTCTGTGATTTTTTTCATATCCTATTGGAGATTTCTCGAAAACATCTCGAAAAGAGTTGACAAAGTTCTGAAATCTGCTAGGGTATTGTATTATTTATCAATGAAATCTCTATAATAGGTGACGTATATTATTGTTATTCTTTTAGATACTATTGAAGGATAAATACGTGTGTTCAATGTACGATAGTGCCTTTGACATTTGTAAGGATGCGTATTGTAGCAACTGTTTCTGTCGACGTTAATAAATTATGCAGTAGTGGACCGCTGCGCTGGTAGCAGTGTGGCAATTAATGCTAGATTAAAAATGGGATGTTCGCGGTGAACAAGTTTTAATTATTCATCGACCGACGACCGTTTCTTTAATTCATGTCCAGCCGTGAACGGGTTAACGAGGTAGCAGCGAACTGGGGTTCGCCGTTCATCCTTATCGAACTGATTATTAAAGTAATGACACAACCCCGGTAATGATACCTTCTGCGCTCAACTCATTCATCTTTTCATCCGCACATCGTTTTTACTAATTGCCCCAACCCTTTACGGTAATAACATACTTTCGTACGGCTACTCTTTCCTGTTTTGTCTCTTTTTCATGTACTGTGCTGTCAACCCTCGCAACTTTGTCGTAAAACGCTAAGCCGTGGATATTGTAATTACGTCTTTAAATAACCTATATTTTCCCAACCCCCCTTTTAATTCTCAACAAGATATTAAAGTAATTGAAGCGCGGTATAAGACTAGAAGAATTCTATATAATTTCAATCGTATTTCTATTTAGTATTCTCTTAATACTGCCATACAACTTGGTCGATTTGAGAACATTTATGTGCGTATGATTCGTTTCCGATGGCGACGCTCACTCTCGGACGGCGCGTCGTTAAATTATTCCACGTTATGAATTTTATTAAATGGCACAATAAGAGCTCGTTACGGAGTCTGGGCCAGACTGGTCTTTGTTCGGTCTGAACCCAACTTTCAGAGTAAATCTGGCGTACAATGGACCGCGGCCCGTCGACATGCAGCAATACTCGGTCAAGAAGAACATGGCAGGCAACCGCAGCTATGCAGCAGGTGCACGCAACGTTCCAACGAGAGTCAACGCGTTCCTCCATACCGAACTTGAGGCCTCTGTAAGGACAAGGTTGGAACTGGGGAAGGCCACCGCGCTTCCTTCGCGTAGGTGTTTGTTTCTACAGCATTTTGAACGAGTAAACGAAGTCAGTTAAATATACAAGTGTTGATCAACTGTCAACAAATAGGCATCTTGTATTATTATACCTACTCTTCGCTGCAAAAGTCGAACAGTATATTGCATTTGATCGCGAAAAACTAAAATCATCAATTTTCGTCGGATAGCATCAATTTCGATATCATTTTGTTCTTTAACAACTTTCAAAATGTCTATCCGTATTCACGTTTTTTTGTCAACATACCTACATATCTCAAGAACGATGTTACGTTCACTTATACGTTACGTTTAGATATTTGAGAGTATGTTGTAAGTATGTACGTTTTCTAATATGATAGGTATTATGAAAAGCCATTAAGTGCGCCCTCTAACATTCGTGATTATGACTCAGGTGTGAATGATTACAGGTTTATTTGCGGCATTATCAAATGTATTATCGATATATCACAGATTGTTCATGATTACTTAGCGCATACTTTTGTTCTTTGATCTCTTCTTTTCTATTGTTCTGTGACTAGGCGAAGTTGATAGTTCTGTGACTAGTACGAGGAGGCAAATGTCATTTCGGGGCTTGCTGTTGCAGTTTGTGGCATTGTTAGGGCTTGTCCATCCTCTTGGATGGTGCCATATTTTTCTTTAGCGTGCTTGAGTATCTGCCTGTTCATTTTTTTGAGTTTAAGTGCTTCCCTACTAGATCAGGTACTGTGTTCCTTTCCAAGTAGTTGGGATTCCTAGGGAAGTCACTCTTTATGTGTTTTCTGATTTTGAGAATAGACGCATAGCTGATTCTGGATTTTTTTTAAGCCATATTTTTTTACACCTCATACTCATGTTTTATTTTTGCATTTTTCTGTATTATATCTTAGCTATATATCTTTTCTAACCAAAAGCCAATTTCTAACCAAAAAATTTGAAAATTTTAATTTTACTTATAGTGTTTTTGACTTATTTTATTTGTTGAAAAAAATGTTTTTGGCTTTATAATTTGCCATTTCTATAGGAAATTTGTTTCTCCATAAAAATCGTATAATGTGTATATTATAAGTACGAAAAATGCAGTTTTTGCCTTACAGTAAATAAAGACTTAAAAGTGCATAAATATAATCCTTTTTCAAAAATCCAAGCCTAAATTTAATAACACTGTGGATTTATCATTTTAAAGGTACAATTAACATATTCTATGAAACAATACAATACCTTAATTATTCAATCGCTTACACAATCAATAGTCTATTAAGAAAATCCGTTAATTAAAGTTTAAGTTATGCAGTAATTTATTATATATACTTACTCCTTGTATCAGACACATAATTTTTATATCGTTTCGTTCGTTCTCGGATCAACAAGCCATAACGAGACATTTTTATTCGGTGTAATATTGACATTATTTGCAGATGTGGGTGTCTAAAAACACATGTTGTGCGATAACCGTTATCTATCAGGTCGTTATCATATCAGAATAAAATGTAAACATGCATAGCATTATATATTATGTGTGACCTCTGAGCCGTAAAAAGCATTCTATATGTATCTCTAGATACTTCTCGTCTCTCGCCGGTTTTTAGTTCCATGCTGCCATCAGAATTCACGATAATTACAAAACAAACAAGTGCTGTTTCCCCTCGACGTGTTAGTTGTTAGTAATTAATGTTAATATTATTAGTATTACGAGTATTTTTGTGTTACAGGGTATTGACGACGTACATAATAATCAAGGGCGATTTTTAATTGCCAATTATTTCACGCTATTATTATTATCATCAAACTTTTATGAATGGTCAAGTGTATCTTGATACTGGTATATGACAATCACGACATAAGTATGGCAAAGCCAACTAAGGAACAGCCACGATATCATCATAATATTAAGTATGGTAAAAAAAACCAAGCAGAAATTAATAGGAATAATCATTAGAATCTTAATCATTAGAATATCATTGATATTAAATACACAATTGCCAGAGTGGCAGAAAATTGCAGAAATACAACCAACTCTGGGAAGGTTGGTTGTATTTTCGTGATCAAGGCCGGACCAAGATAAATTATACTCATTGGTACATTACCACGCGCTATTGACATTTGACACATAGTAAAGCGATTATTTTCTTGTTGAATTTTTAGCTTAGAACTTTTTGAACAACTATTATGTAGGCTTGTCAGATATATTTATCGAGCACTTTCTCAAACGACACAGCAAAGTCAAATGTGCATAGACTGCATAGTACTTATGGTGTGTATTTTGGCTCGTTGCGCGGAAGCCAATAGTGCTTTTAACGCGTCTATACAATTTCAAAAACAATGTAATAAAGATAATAATAATAGGCAATAATCATAATAATTTGATAATAGGCATTATTTATTAATTAATTACATTGAATATTCAACTAGTAATATTAGTTTAGTGAGACACCAGAAGTAAGATATAAATGTCTATGTCGTAAAAGGACTCGGAACAAAGAAAGAACAATTTCTATCCGATATGGATATTATTTACAATTTAATTTTTTTTTACATTAATGTGTAATATTTTCTGAACGGAATGATATATTCACTAAATATTTTACACATATCTTAACCTGCATAGGATCAACATGTTGTATTGTTCCTGTCGAAAATACTATAGTGGATGTTACTTTTTTCGGGTACTTCGACTATTCTGCATAATAGAACTTTTTTTTCGTACGCCACTGACATTATCTGATACATATTTCTAAAATAACGGCCCCTTAGTAACAATTTTGATCTCTTGTAATTTTGCTCTAACTATGACAGTTTTCGAGATATTGGCCGTTGTTTCTCTGACAGTGTAATGTCGTTATTATATTTTTTTTTTCTCGAATTTTCTTTATGACTTATAAACGAACGCTTAGATTTTTTCATGTTTGGGGGATAATGCCTATTAATTAAGGCGCATAAAACAAGCGGTAAGAATGTTCAAAAACTTGCACAGTGGCGGGGTGGAAGGGGTGCTCCACCCCTTTCGTAAACAGAACTTCTACGCCACAGACTATTTAAAAAAAACTGTTATTTTCATTATCTACATACAGTTTAACAAAAATAATGTCCCTTCTTCTGTTTCGAAATTCCTGTGCGTTTCCTAGTTATTTTGATTTTTAGTGTTTGATGTGGTACTAAATTAAGTTATTTATTTATTAGCAATAATAATTATCGGCTAAATATTTAATTCTTTCAACGAAACCTACCTAAATATGGTTTGTTAAGGATTCTAAAAAGCCGAAATCTCTTTATCTCTTTCCAAGTAATTACAATTACAAAAAAAACATTAGATGAACATTGATGTTAATGTTTATGGAGATATAAACATTTTTGAATTTATAGCAATATTTAATTAACAATAATAATTGTGGAATAAATAACAATTACAAATAACAAAATGTAAACCGTACTTCTCAATATATACACATTTCACTGCGACGTATCATAGAACGTCTTAAGTTAACTAAATGATGCACCCTTATTTCATTGCAAGCATCTCTAATGCGATTTTGAAGTTCCTCAAGTGTATTAACCGGAGTGGTATACACTATTTCCTTAATGAATCCCCACACAAAAAAGTCAAGTGGTGTTAAATCGGGGGATCTGGGAGGCCACGCCACTGGACCTCTACGACCTATCCACCTCCCTGGATAGTTATTGTTTAGCCAATTTCTTACATTTCTGCCATAATGGGCCGGGCACCCATCAAGTTGAATCCAAGACTGTCTTCTTAAATTCAAAGGAATGACTTCCCATATATTACCATGGTGTTCTTCTAAAAATTGTAGGAAATTTTCTGAATTTACACGTTGTGGCAAGAAATAAGGTCCAAACACGTGGTTGCCGTAAATTCCAATCCAGACATTTGTACTAAATTCATGTTGAAAACTTCGTGGTCGAATGGCATGTGGGTTTTTATGTGCCCATACATGCAGATTGTGAAAATTTACTATACCACGACGAGTAAAACAAGATTCGTCAGTCCACAGTATATTAGATAAGAAATCCCTATTATTTTGAATGGAGTTAAGAACCCACCTACAATAAGTAAGTCTTCGTTCAGCGTCACCTGGACATAAACCTTGAACAGGTTGAAAATGATATGGGCGCCACTGTGCAAGTTTTTGAACATTCTTACCGCTTGTTTTATGCGCCTTAATTAATAGGCATTATCCCCCAAACATGAAAAAATCTAAGCGTTCGTTTATAAGTCATAAAGAAAATTCGAGAAAAAAAATATAATAACGATATTACACTGTCAGAGAAACAACGGCCAATATCTCTAAAACTGTCGTAGTTAGAGCAAAATTACAAGAGATCAAAATTGTTACTAAGGGGTCGTTATTTTAGAAATATGTATCAGATAATGTCAGTGGCGTACGAAAAAAAAGTTCCATTATGCAGAATATCCGAAGTACCCGAAAAAAGTAACATCCACTATAGTATTTTCGACAGGAACAATACAACATGTTGATCCTATGCAGGTTAAGATATGTGTAAAATATTTAGTAAATATATCATTCCGTTCAGAAAATATTACACATTAATGTAAAAAAAATTGAAACTTTAACACCATGTATCTTCCTTAGGAAGCTATATCGGCCATATATTTATAGGCACTTTTCTTTTTAAAAACGTGCGTTCTATCCCCTGTTAAAGTTTGTCTACAAAAAACTGACACCCTGTATATATATATATATATATATATATATATATATATATATATATATATATATATATATATATATATATATATATATATATATATATATATATATATATATATATATATATATATATATATATATATATATATATATATATATATATATATATATATATATACTGGTACTGTTGCGAGCAAAAAAATAGGACAACTATGTTTTTCTAATGTAAATCTGTCTCTATATTTGAATATGTAATGAGTAGCGAGTGGCCGAAATAAAACAGTTGGTACTTTTATTTTATTTTTCATTGTATTGCTATAGCAATAAAAATTGCACTGCGTCATAATATTAACAAAAATTAGGTGTTTAACAATTTAAAAAAGTGGAAAATAAACGGCACAATTGGTAAAAATCCTGGATCAAAGGACAAAGAATATCCAACTTAACAAAAAACTATTAATATTTCGTTATTGCACCATTTCTATTTATAACTTCTAGAAGTCTGTTTGGCATAGAATTAGGTACGTAACCTTATACAACAATCATTTGTAATAATATTTTTCCATGCAATATTTAGAGGAAGTGTGCCAAATATGGAATACCCTTTTTATTATATTTTATAAAAATTCCGATTTTATTAATATGTTGCCAATATTTTTTTGTAGCATATGAAATTATTATTACCCGGGGTTCAAAAAAAAGTACCACTTACTAGCAAATCTATCCTTCTTCAACTTAATAACGAAGCGCTATGTATTGTCAATACACGCCGTGAATTTGTAGTGAGGCGCGATAGATATACAATCGCTTGGATGGTGGTGAGTTTAAAAAAGCTGACGCCGATTGTACGTTGAAGGTTTGTATTGCAATAAAACGATTGTACTCGTAGTTATTGCTAGAAACTCAAAAAACGATTTTTTTGCATTTTTATACTGTTTTTCGGACGCGATTTCGTTATAATTAACAATTGGCTTTTTAATTTATATACGTTTTCATCTATGTATTATACTTTAAAACCCTGCACAGTTCGTTAGGTACCTTTTATTTTTTTATGCCCTAAAAAAGCTCTATAGCTTGGCCTAATGTGTGAGTATGTGGCAGAGACGAACTGCCGGTGGATTGACGGTAACAGCTTATAGAACGCGTTGCCAGTCTATTTGTCACTCTCTCTTCTTCTCAACTTTGACAAATCGCTACTTGGCATAGCGCATCAAGTCGTCGCTTCCTGCGTAGTGCGTGCCGACAACGAGATCCCATCTTCTTGCTTTTTGCACGTGACCGAATGCTCAAGACAATACATCACTGCCGGCGATCTGCCTCTACATCTCATCTAAGTCTTGTAAGTAACAGCTCCAGCTGAGTTACAAGTGTGTTCCGCTTTGACCTATAAATAAACAAACCTGGTGTTTGTCGAAGTCATTTGCTTAATTTGAGAGATTTACGCGGGCTTTACACAATAGTGTCTTTGCAGACAAGTGTCTTTGCAGACAAATGCACAATAGTGCATTTTGCAGACTCACAGGTCCAAAACATATTTCAAGACACATATCAATTGCCATAAAATATTAAAATCTTAATTAAAATTACTGATGTGCATTTGATGCGGACGGCTGTTGAAATATCTATTATTGGAAGGCGGTGGAAATGGCAATTATTTATTTTGATGTACTTGTCAGGGTGTCGAAGTGAAGTTTTTAGGAAATACAAATGATCCAGTCACATTGTGTTTCTATCAGAAAAGTTTTGGAGTAATTTTTAATTCTTCCATTCTAGATGTTTTTTTCTAGATGTTTGCTGAATCCGAATCTAAGGTTTGCTAACAAAATTTCGTAACGCAACATTAAAAAAAGTGCAAAAAAGGTAAAACATCAAATTTTTTGGTGATTTATTGCTTATAACCCGGAAACTAGCAACTTTTTCAAATAACCTATATTCAAAATTAAAGTAGGTAGGTTTTTTACAAATTTAGTTACAAAAGTTCAGTCCAAGAACCAAGTTTTTAAAAAAAATTTTTTACACAAATATATGTAATATATAGGTAATCATTTCGACATTAAGAAACTTTTTAAACATTCTCCGATATCATTTGGGTACTTTGTGTTACACAGACAAATTTTATTCAATCAAATAAATTGTAATATCGGGCGGTGTTTAAAAAGTTTCTTAATTCCGACATGTGATCAAACAGATCAATCGACTTACCTGAAGGAAGGTTGATCCAAATTATACAAACTCGAAGAATTTTCCCTTTTCCTTAAATAACGACCTAGGGCCAAAACCTTCTCAAAATATCAGTGGTGATGTGTATATAGTTGTGGTAACAAGATTTTGCTGAACAAAACATTTTTACTTCGGAGTTAGAACTAGCGCCGCGATACATCGCGGCTGCAAGAAATAATTTGAGAATCGACAAAACATATAATAAAAATAGTACAGATATAGTCAAAACAATAGGTTTATACATAAACTTTCGATCATAAAATAAGTATGTAAGATCTAAGACATAATTACAAACACGCTTCAATTTCTTTGCACTTACCCAATAGAAGGATTTTTTAATTAATCTTGAATTAAAACATACTTTTCATCCATTAATTCACATCCATTTTAGCCACAAAGATTAACATTTTTAATTTTAATTTTTTTAATTAGTTACGTAATAAATTTTAATAGTAAGAACAAAACATGTACACAGAGGTTAATTAAGACAGCTAAATGTCTTCCGCTTCAGTCTCCTGCTTGATAGGTAACAGTCACGATATCCGATTGAGTGCACGTTACATGAAGCAACGTTCGGCATAGCCGAATGGATATCCTGACTGTTACATACGGATATTCGTCCTGCCACAGGTTCGGGTTGTTTTATCGTCAGCGTCGTGGCTTGTTCATCTGTAAAATGAAAGAAGTGGTGAGAAAACAACAAGTTGTGATTATATCTCGAAGAGACATGAATGATTACGAAATATATTGTGAGAGGAAACATACCCTCCGCATAGCGTAAGCTTCTTTCTTCAGTCTGTTTTCGTACTCTTTCTTCGGTCTTTTCGTATCTTCTTCGTCTATGTCAATGCTGCCTTACGGCTCGAGACCTTTTCACATGGCCCTTCGCACGTTCGATGTGCAGATCTAGTACCAATACAGGCCTGCCTTGCTGCATCCACAATTACATTGAGATTGGGAGCATTTTTTTCATTTATTATTATTTGAAATCATCAATGATTGGTTGCAAGTGACTGTAAGGGCAAGAGGCGACTTAACATTAATTACTTCATGTGCTTATAGTTGTGCCAAATTACACCTAGCACTGCCACAAAAGGGGTAATTATCGCCTGGCAGTCTCATCGAATATGCGCGCTAGCTGGACCGTGGCAGTCTGGCATCTCTCGACGGCGCTGTTACATACATACCATCTGCATAAATTAAAATTTAATCAAGCCCAGCCACATTACAGTGCCTAACGAGTGATTATACTGTCTATATATGCATATTATTTAATGCCGTAACGAATAGATTAAGCTTGAATCATTTGTCATTAAGGAGAGGTAAATGAAAGTTAAGCCGATCAATTTTAAATAAATATAAGCTTTTTGAATATGCAATTTACACCGTATGCGCTTTCAGGGTTTAGCAATTTTTCGTATGATGACAAATAAATTATTCACTAAAAATTGGGGACGCCATGCCTGCCCTACTTTAGACATAATTAGTAAATATTAAAAAAGGGCTTAACTGTTCCAATAGGGCTTCAAATTGACTTAAATTGAATAAGTTAATAGGGAGTACAAATTGTTGTTAATGATGAAAGAAGAGATTTCTTTAATAAGGCACTAACTAACTATTGTCAGCAAGTAAATTAATAACTACTAAATTTTCGACTCGGTTTAAGAGTTTTTTATATATTCATAATCATACCCCTTCTAGTATTTCATCAGAGATTATTTCTTAGTCTATTTTAATAAATTTTAATATGAAAAAAGATCTTTCGCATGATACTTGACTGATGGGAATGGTTACCTACTCAAAATCTTATACCGTATAGAGATAGAATGTAGATGTGGTTTAAATATAAAAAAAGGGAACTAAGCATATTTTCTACATACGTACATTTATGCCGAGGGGTAATAAACCGCCGTCAAAAATCGTGTATGCCTATCTCCACTTTAAACAAAACTTCCATCTATTTCCACCAAACATCCACGTACCTCTACTAAACTTCCACGTACTTCTTCGTACTCCACAGTCGATCGTGAAAATGGGACGAGTGAAGGACTCTCTATATTATTTATTTTGGTGATAGGGATAATCTAGGATCTAGGGATAGGTAATAATAGACATCAAATAAAATAAAATGCTTCAACAATGCAGAGTCATCCTCGGCTTCACAGGCGTCCACACCGTTGCCGTCGTCTCTATCACTCGAGGTATCACCATTGTCCGTGAAAGCCGTGTTACGATCGATTGCGAAATTTTCACATACAGAAATTTTCAATATTGCCGCATTTCCAACATCAACCAACCTTTCAGATACTTCCACCAGACTTCCACGATACTTCCACATACTTCCACCTACTTCCGCATACTTCCAGTGGGTTGTATATCTACTTCCACTGACGGGTTTCCCCTCGATTTATGCGAATTGATATTTGATTTTGGAAAATATTTATTGGTGCACACTTGATGCTGTTAAACAGTTCAATATACCTATAGTTGTATCAGTTGTACATTAAGGCGGATTATGTTCATTTTTTTAACCTAAATGCAGGTGCCCTTTGAGGAGTCCAATGAACTGTCAAAAGTTAAAATCTGCAGAATCAATTATCTTCAGGTTCCTAGACGGCCTTCAAGATTGAAGAATTTAAGTTTTTTTTCGTGTCCAACTCTTCCCTATTGTTTTCTTTGTTTTATAACAATCCAGTCTTCGTTGAAAAACCCTCTGTTTATTCATGGTATATAAGGTCATCTCAATTTGACAATATAGATAGATCCCTACGTTACTTGGTTTTTCTCTGTGATATGTTTAATACTATCTATAATACTTATTGAAAGTGACTATTATTTAATCGATCTAACGATAATTCAACAACGATCATAAGTTGAACAAACTACGAATAAAAATTCAAAGGAGAAAAACAAACGAAATCAAATATTTAGTAGGCCACGACCTTACTGAGAATCTATCTATACCAAATCTTGTCTTGCAGTACGTATTTAAATTAACTTTTCGAGAGCGGTCGCTTTCCATACTTAAAACAACCAAACCACTTAACCGTGTTTTGGCCAATGTAGGTAGGTACTTCTAAGTAATATTTGACTTTAACTTTTAAAGTGACCTTTCGGTAGGTCTGTCGTAGGCGTTAAAATTACATCCATGCTGTGCGGTATGCAGTACAGTCTGGTAAAACAGCTCCTGGCTTTAAAAAGTTAGTCAATTCAATTAACAATAATTTAGTGGTCTGTTTAGAAATGAAAGAGAGTAATAAAACCCTATAACCCCAGAAGCGCCCATAGGCGTGCTACTAAATTTTTAAAAAATCTATCGATCAATGTTTTTTTGATATCACTAGCCATCATATCTATACGTCACACTTTCTTCTTTTCTGGGCACAAGAGTTCTGCAACATCCACCAGGCACTCTTTAACAAACTGTCCCTCAGAAAATGACCTCGATGTTTTCGCTATTTTGGTACTAATTTATAAAACTACCTTTAACAAAACTGTCTAGATTTGATTTTTGTGAATGGAACATTTGTTGCTGTTTCCCTAAATCAGTAATGAGTTTTTTAATTTTATCTTTTCTTAACTGGCCCGTCAGTAAATTATATTGAGTGAAATGCTTGCTGGAGTAATGCCGCTTCATATTGTATTTTTTTAAAATAGAAATTGTTTCATTGCACAACAAACACATAGGTTTACCACTGTGCAAGATAAAAAGTATTCATCAGTCCATTTGTCTTGGAATTGACGAAATTCTATGTCCACTCTCCGCCAGACATGTTGATGGAATTTGCTTGAATATTTCCCGCGTCGTACTCTTGACCGTACGCGAATATGTTGTTAAGAAGTAATGAGACGCGCGCTGAACGGTTTATATATTCCCCCAATAAGCAACTAGAATACTCTCGATCGTACGAGTGCTTTAAGTGCACGAGCGGCTTCCCGAATGTTTATCTGTTTTTCTCTTTCTACCGACTATTTCTGACTCGATCTGTGGTGTTCCACTGCGTACGCTTAATAATATTATTTATAGATTTGAAATGATATCGTTATTTGAATTTTCTGAATTTCTCGCGGTCCGGGGGTTTCCATATATATATTATATACATATATAAGTGGGTTCTTTAAAAATTAAAATTATATACCAATATAAATTTAAATAAAGAATAGTATACGTATTTCGAGAACTTCGGATCTGTACCTGTACGCATTGAAATAAAAATGGATTATGTATATAATTATCAAGCCAATGGTGGAATTGTGGTGATGGCCTATTCGCCTATCTTGAGAAGCTCATATATTTAATTTAGAATGCATTGTTGCATATTTGGCTATTTGGATTAGGCTTGGCTGTGGTACTATAATAGTGAAGCGCATAGTCGAATCCTCGGCATTCGAATACTTTTAAATTGTCATTCAACAACTGAGTTTATCAGGTTAGTACGATAACTAAGAAGGATGTTTCGAGGTTACTCTTTAATCTTCCAATCAACGCTTAAATGCTGTTTAGCTGCTTTCCATTCATATGAAATTTCGTCAAATTAACCCTCTTGTCAAAACCCCTAGGTGCAAGTTCTAACATTCACGCCACTGGTGCCGAGGCTCATGATAAACAAAACAAATATGGTTGTCCTTATTTAATAGTAGAGTGTCTCAAGTTTTAGGAAAACCAAACAATTACAATGTAATGAATAGGGAATTACTTGTCTATCCTTTCTGAAGTCATTGGTTGCTTTGATAGATCTTGCCATTGTCCTTCTTTTGGTTGTGCAAATTTTCTTCAGGCACATGTGGCTGGCTATTTAATTATTATTGGCTAATTATCAGAAAATATGCGTTCTTTGATTTGTGTCTGATGACAGACACTCACTCGGCCAAACAGGGGAAACGAAACGAATCGAAAGTGAAAGTGGGTGAGTGAGTTAACAGCGTGTAGGTATAATTCGGTAGCGGATGCCGATATATGAATCGCGTGCCGTCTCTTCATCATAATTATTTATTAAGGCCGGGCTGGCGTAGGGGCACGAGTGCCGCGTATAATCGCCAACAAACAGCCGTACAATGCAGGTATTTACTAGCCGAATTAATCCGTCTGTCGGCGCTTTTGAGTACCGCTAATCAGATAATTATCAGTTTGTTTTCTGTTTACATGTGTTGGCCAACACTAGAGCGGCCTTTAATTGACATCTTATCATTTCCTTCGGCTTTCATCTCGCCGGCAACTAGCAGGAATTACATATTTAGCATATGAAATTACCATCCATCACTCGGAAACTGACCAATCGTACGAATTATGACGCGTAATTTATTCCCACGCCGTTGTATTTGTTTAAATTGCTGCTAAGCTCTTTTGGATATTGGACGGGCCACGTTATGACTATAATTTACTGTCATTATTTTGTCATGTCAAGTCAGGTATTCAATTATTTCTGAATCACCTCGGAACTTTTAGGCCCACAAATCCTGACATGACAGCCAATAAATACATAATATTTGTAAATTGGAAGAAAATTTGACGAAGGTAATGTTGGTACACCTGTTGGTTTTATTGTATTTTACACGTAACCAAGACGTTACCTAAAGTGCAGTACAAAGTAAGTGAAATTGACCCAAGAATCGACGAAAACACCCCAATCTTAACAATTGTATTTTTTCACGTTTCCCCTTGTAACATACGACATAAGATAAATTATTTTTTTTAACGACAACATTATGGCTCCTATGCATACTCAGTTACTCATGCACCCATAAGAGTATGCGTTTTTAAAAATGTAATATTTTTTATTCTAACTGTGGATGACTGAAAATGTTAAATTTTTAATAGCTACGATTGAGAGAAAAAGGACGCAACAGAAATATGAACGCGTCAAAAGTATTGCTTGCTAAAAGTATGTATTACCACTGCTAGATCTACATCTAGCAGAACCTTGACTGTCATGGCTCGTCTCAAATCTGTTGGTATACAACTGAACACAAGCTGTGGCCAAACTTCATACCGATGCCGCCTGTGGATTGAGGCTGTCAAAACGATACCTCTTTTACAGGCGTGTGCGGATGATATTCCGCCTCGGCTTGTCTTTGATAATAGTTACGCCATACAAACTAATGGTGAAGACTAGACCGCCGTTGGAGATGTAAACTATGTCTTCACAGACGGATCAAGGAATAAGGAAGGAACAGGGTTAACAGGGGAATGTCACCAAGCGCTTGTGAGAGCCTGTCACGTGAATAACATCTCCCTATGTTGGGTCAAAGCACACTCACAGTACAACGGCAATAAAGAAGCTGACAAATTTACCAAGAAGGCAGCTAGCCTGAAAATTCTTGGTCCTGGTCCTTCGAGTACATTACCAATTGCAGCGAAACTACATATGATCAAGGAAAACATCCATGGGATGGAACAAGTTTATAGCTGTCGGCTGGCTAGAAATCTCCTGAGATTTCCCATGCAGCGAAGACAGTAAGAAATCTGGCAATGTCTATGGGAAACCTACGATTCGCAATAGGAATCCTAACTGGACACTGCCGGGTAAGGAAGCACCTCCATAATATGAGGCAAAGTGCACACTCATATGTAAAGGATGTGAACAGAAGATGAGACGGTCAAGCATGTACTTTGTGAATGTGCTGCCATATCATCAACCAGATAATCCATTTTAGGAGAACGTTGGCCTTTCATGGCCAATTTGCTACGCAACACCAACACCTTTTTTACAACATTAGGCTGGTTGATGGCCTAAGCGAGACGGCCCAATGGGGGGCATAGGTGCAGCAGAATGTTGTTCGCACTCCATACATATTACAGTATTGCTCATTGGGAGGAATATAAACAATTTTGCAGTTAGTTCAATAAGGAAGAAGCATATACATTTACAACACACAATTCAAAATGATAAACACAGTAAGTAGTATGGAAAACCATAAGAACATTTAAATATTTATCATAAATATTATAACATTCCCAATAATTTAGCAAATTACATGAACCAAACAAATAATAATTTTATAAATTTTATACCTGTCCTCCAAAAATAGCTTTAAGCTATCTCTTTACGTCGAATAGAAGTAGCAGATCGAACCGGATTAAGTTGATATCAATTATATCAATGAACACGAACGTCAGCGAAATAGTAATGAAATGTGTAGCCTGCTGCCCCCCACCATACTAAGCGATACCTCATTCATTAAATACAATATTCATTAACATAAATTAAAATGAAGTTTCGCTATCCGTGTATGCAGACGGATTCATCAGAAATATTTCAAAAGTAACAAAACACGTCCGTCATCCACAAGACTCAGTGGTGATTCGTCAGATTACACTATTAATATAGGTGGCTCTCTGAGTTATCTCGGAACTTTAAAATTCAGGGTTATAACTCGGAAATTTAAAAGTTATAACCAAAAATTTTAAAATTCCGTGAAAACTCGGAATGACGAAGAATGAATTGACGTAAAATTTCGAGTTGTAACACGAAATTTTAAAAAGGACAAATAATTTTATGTTAGTCACTTACAGAGCTTGGTATGTTTTAGCCAACTATTATTATTGAAACCATTTTTGTGGTTTGAAAACCTCAGTCATCACAGGAAAGACCCATTATATGCCTTAATTATTTTATCATGATATTTATGATTTGATCTACCCTTTTTATAACAGTAATGATGTATTATCATTTTCCAGCCCTGCACACGGCCTGTGCCTGAGCACGTGGAGGATAAAATTATATGTGAATTTCATATTCTCATGAAACTGAATCTAATCCTTAGGTGTAATAGCAGTAAACTGGTAAAGTGGCAAAATGGTCGCGTCGCGTGCTAGGGAAACACCATCAAATGACCTGGCATCTTGGCGGCAACGTATTCAGTCGCCGTGGCCCAGACAGCTCTGATCGTAAATCGAACCACCGATTTACGCCAACACCGCTCTAGTGAAATGCAGTCGACACCAACGCCCACGTTTAAACCCATAAGCGAAATGGACTGGGAACATTGTTTTACGTTTTACCAAATATGTCGCTGACATAGACGACAATAAAATAACTGTTTAGGGGGAAACGGTAATCGGCGACAATCATAGATAATAGCTCCTAGTTAAATAATATATGTATATGTGAAGTTTGAAGTTGTTGAAAATTTTTCAGTTCACAGTTGAAATAAATATTGCAGCACAAAAGCAGCTGATCGAAAAGTCTGTAGCCATTGCTCAAAAAAAATGTTTAGGAAACTCTCACAAAAGTGAAGTTTAACGAATCCTAAAGTGTCATCTCTCTGTACTCATTTGTCAATCTTACTTTTTGCAGAGACAACCAAGAGACGCGCAAGCTCATCAGCAAATTTGTTCTTTTGTTCAAGAAAATAATAGATTTGACCTGTCCTTGTTCTTAAAATTCAAGTTTCAATCAACGCATCTTTGTCTTACATTGATAAACGTAAACGCAGATGGAGCTACCAACGCTGCAAAACTGTCAGTAAAGTTGTGATGCCGCCATCTTAGGTTTGTTCCATTTCAGTGTTTGTTTACGTATTATTTTAACAATTTTAGAAGACATGTTGGACAATTTCTGCAATAAACACAATATATATGTGTTGATTACTCAAGCCATCGTGGACAGTGTTGATTTTTCGTGGCTTCTGTGTGATGAACATCGACAATCTGTCATTAACGCAATAGTCCGAGCTGTATGGAAGATAGTAAGATAGGAATTCTATGGTGGTGTAAGAGGAAGAATCAAAAGACTCTACAGGATCGCAAAGATGCTAGGGCATCTAAGCGTAAGCTTAAAACTGTTCAGCACCGGGAGTTCCATACCTAATGTATATACATACCTACATAATTTTATGTACAATGTAAATAGTTCTTTGTGTTTGTGATTTTAAACATGTTTTATGTTTTTCTATACCTGAAAAAATGTGAGTTTTTTGCCCCTTTTAAAGCAGTAACTTATTCTAGAATGACATAACTTATTCTAGAATGAAAAAAATGACAAAAAATGAAAGTCCGTTACTTTTGGGACTTTCCTGTGTGGCAGAATGACCCCTGTAAGTCGTTTTTGTTTGTTTTTCATCAATAGATGATTTATTTTCATTGTTGTGTTTCATTTATTCGATACAAAATAAAATAAAATAATTATGGAAGTGGGATTCTGCGCGCGCTTTTTTAAAAATGGCAAAGCAACCCGCGCGCCCTCTGCATATACGTTTCAATACAGTCGGCCAGTTTTATATTGGGAATACAAAATTTGCATGGACTTGCGCGTCTCTTGGTTGTCTCTGCTTTTTGTCGCTTTTACTTCACGGCCGCATTACTGTAGATTTCAACATAGGTGTAGTTTGACCATAAAGATCTCGTCTTTTTCCGAAAAGACTGAAAGAAACACTTCTTCGTTCAAATTCTTTACCTTACGTGTATTGCACCATTCCATAAAACTCGTACTGTTTGTGATAAATTTGCCGTGATTTATCTGGCAATAAATTTAGACTTCTGGTGGATTTAGATATCTGGTGGATTATCGCTATCACTATCACTCATTTTTATAAACGTAGGTATGTTATTTACTTACAGAAATGGCAGGGCTTGTCAATAAACTGTCTAGTGATGTTTTCATTGTTTTCATGGCCAAGTTGAAAATGAATTAAAACTGTCAGCCGAATAGGCTTCTTGCAACAACGGAACAATTTTAAAAATTTTCTCAACCGATATCTTGAAAACAAGCTCTTAAATGCAAAAATAATTCTCTTGCAGTATTGTGGAATAACCCGTCCTAAAGTAAAACATGCCATCGATTAACACTAATTGGTTATTTCTTGAGTGAGAGTATTTTTATGGGAAGATTACAGGATTACAGATGTGTTATTCAATAGATGGAAAATTGTACGTACAAGTCAGTATCAGTTTGTTGAATAAAAAATCAAAGAGAAAAAACCTGATTGTAATGTGTTTGCAAATTAGAGGGTAAGGTGCAGCGTATTCTAGAAAAAATTATAATGCTAGTTGACATGTAGAAAACGAGATCAAAATTAGAGATTTCCCGCGGTAAATAACAGAGTGCGAGTTAAGGAGATACAGACGCTCGTTCCCGCCGTCATAAATAACGACTAGTGAGCTCAATATGGTATCAGTCGATGTGCACTTACATCCTCCGTAGACTTACTTCCTGCCTACATGGCTTTTATAGTGGATCTCATTTTTTATTGTTTTACCACACAACAAAAATGCACTGTAAAAGTACCTCACAGCAAGTTATAGCTCTGTCTTGCGTTATCTGTTTGATTAAGTGTGCCATAAAACCGAAGAAATATTCCTAACGTAATTGGGGAATCTACTTAACAACCCGGAGAACATGCCAGAGATTACTGGGTGGGCGGACAGGCGAAATCAAATAGTTCTGTAAATTTCCCGTTTAATATATTTTATAATCATTTTATAGTAAAGGATTGGGAAAGGTATACCAACCATTAATTTTTTAAATGTGCAATTCTTAGAGAATTTTAGACTTTGAAAACCCTCGAGCACTGTTAGGTAATATATTATTATATTGCAGATTCAAAACAAAAACCGATTAACGTCATCAGTGACAAAAGATGCTTATGGAGCTTATAGCAAATTTGATAAGAGTTATGCTCTTATAGTAAGTAGATTCTATGCGGAATTCTAATAACTTTTCGTCTCTTGCGATTTTTGTCAGAAACTCATCATTCGCGAAGGAACAAAGTTTGAAAATTTTAATTTTGGAAACTAAAAATGTCAAATCAATTTGCGTTTTGAACAAAAAGTTTGAGACAAAAGTTTCATGTTTTTTGACGTATAATCTATCGCCGATGTTAAATGTAGGGGGCTCAGTCGAATTGTTAACTCACCTACATTTGGATGCATCAACAGAAACTTGTCTCTGTTAGCTGGTGAATGTATTTTTATAGTTTATACAGTTTTTACAATATGTATGTATAGTTGAACGACCGGCAACCCTGACCTACACAATGTTTTTCATTGGCGTAGACATTTTTCATTTTTTCTTAGGGGGTGAAAGTAGAGGGTTTTTAAATGCATATTTTCAACACCACAGCTGATATTGAATGCAAGTTTCCACACCACTCATGAAGTATCGCTTTCAGCGCGTTAACATTTTTTAGTGGGTGGTTCGCCAGTAGCCATATTTCCCACAAGTAACAAAAATAAATATGTACAAAACAGCTAAGTAGTCGAGAAAAATACTAAAAACGGAAAAATAAAATAAATATAATTGCGATTGAAATACAATCATATTTATTGTGTAAGTAGGTACCTACCTAATCTACCAAATCGTTAACACTCAACAAAGACAAAGATTATTAACAGACAAGCTTTGACAAAGATCAGAGCTTGTTTGTTAATAGGTACCTACATAACTAAACCGAGACTAAATTCATCACATTTTTAAAAATCATTACAAATGCAATACATACCTACCTACCAGCTTCTCATCGCAAAGCGATTTCCAATACACACACTTTTTACAGCCAATCAAAATTAGAAACTGACCTTGCGGTATTTTACAGTCATTGAAAATTTTCCTTTCTTTTGTGGCTAGGTAGGTACACGGGTATAATTTTATAAACAGTCTATAGAACTTTTAATTTTGCCCACTGATGTAAATTAATTTGTGATCTAGGATGGTAGGTACCTACATAAAAATAAAGTCAATGGACAATAAGTACCTACTTATGTAATAAACCAGAGAGCGTTTTCAGTTTTGTCAATCCCAATAAAAAATCTAACTTATATCGTTGCATTTAGTATTTATAACCTAGCGGCCTCAAGCACTGGAATATTTTTTGGATAAAATTATTTGAGAAATGTCTTTTAAGTGTAGGATGTAATAGGTACCTACCTACCTCAGTACACGTCAGTACCTACTTCGAGCAGCCCATAAATCAACTTTTTTTTTTGTTAAAGTCGGTTCTGCTCTAACACCCACTATCCATTTTTGCCGTCAAAGTTGAACCAAAGGGTTGCATCAAAGTTGAACCAAATCTGCATAACTCGCAAAACCTAGTATTCTGACAGACTTCAATTAACCCTGTATATTGAAACTTTGCCTGGAGTCGATTATCTTTATCGTGCTTTATTAACTGCAGTTTTAGCTTCAACATGAGGCCTGGATTTTGAGAGTCGGTTCACGAGTAAAAAAGTTATCAATGCAAGGCCAAAAATGGATGTTTTTGCGGTCACTGTGTAAATAAGGCATATCAACGAAAATCGCAAAAACCGTTTCGAGATATGAGGTTCTAATTTATGACATTCATGTTGAAATCCAGAAAAAATTTTTTTGTTGAAATGGGACGATGCCGAAATTTCAGAAATTTAGCACTGTTTTATTTTCCGCCCTGTAGAAACTTTATATGAAACATATAACATTTTGGAACATTATTCTGTTCCAAAATCAGAGCAAATTTGGCAGTGTAACGTTTATTTTGTTGATCAGTTTAGATGATGTCGTAAAATGTAGATATGCCAAAAGTAGGACAGGTTGCTGCACCAAGGACAATAATAATACTTTTCTTGTATCTGTACGGAGGCGAAGATTTTTTTATAGCTATATCTTATTGTCCCCAATGTTTGAATTTAGATGTTTCCCCGCTGGCGTCAGGCGTGGTTGAAAATATTGTATTCATTTATCACAGCAGTTCTCTAACTATAGTAAAAAAAATATGTTGTCAGTTTTCAAGGTGTTTTGATAACAGCATACGGTAGAAGTATAATGAATTTTAGGAAATTTATTGAAATTAAGGAATATATTGGAAAGAATATGACTAGTTTTAGTTAATATTTATTTTAGTGTTTTGTTACATAAAACACATTGTTCATTCATTTCTTCTACATACTTTTCTCAACTCTCGCAAAATGATCCTACATTTACCTCTCTTTAAAAACTCGCTTTCGTATTTATCTGAAATAAGCTTATTAATTATACTAATTATAATAGTCTTTAACTTTTGTTAAATTTTTAAGATATTCGCTAACCTCAACCGAGTCTTTTTCAGAAGAGTTGGCAAATTGTATTAAAAAAAACTCAAGTTCTAGTAATGTATATTAAACAATGTTGACAACTATTAACAAATTTAATAACAGAATGTGCACAATATCCGGAAATATAAAATAGTGATGATAATACTGAAGAATTTAGTTTAATGTGAGACAGATTATGAATTATTTCTGAAAAGAAATCGATATTTTCAGACATGTTAAACGAAGAACCATCTTTTTCGTCTTTGTCATTAAATGAAAACTCTTTTACGGAAAATATACCAAACTTGGCCGACTGTACTCTAAGACGACTTAAAACTTTTAATTTTTTTTTATTCAAGGACTTCAAGGTGTCACGGAAATATGGAAATATGATCCGCTTAGTTGCCTATATTTTCCAAAACGTCCCTCCAATTTGTCAGTATGGAACTTTCCTAATAACAGACATTTCACTTGAAATTATTCAATTTCATATGATTCAAACAAGTACTGAACAAGATTAATTGATGTTTTTGTAGTATGCTTTAAAGAAAATAAATTATCAGCAGTTTATGATACCAGTGTGGCCGTTTCTTAAACCTTCAATTTGTAACTTCCCAGGAGCAAAGAAAATCATACTAGCACAAGAAACATACTTTTAAAATTTACACAGAACATTTAAAATTTATACAGAAACACTTCCGCTACCGGCATTGGCCATTTGACAGATAACAAGTCACACCAAACTACAAAAATAAACCACCTCCCGATGTCTATTTTAGTGATTTTACGAATTGTCACCAAGAACTAAATACATTTAAGGAGTCTTATATATTCAATTATTATTTTAACTTTATTTCAACTTTGAAATAGAGCTTTTTACTAAGGAAAAACTGCGAAAAACGTACAACGTTTTGCAAGTATAATCAACAAGCAGCGGACGACGCCTTAACTAACTACTCTGTTGTATGAGGGATTCATGGAATTCACGTCCGATCTTACTTCTCTGTCTAACTTACACATTCTGTGTATCTCTATCCTACCATATCGAGAAATACGTAGGGAATGATTTTTAGAATCCCGATGGTACCCTACATCGGGATGACATCTACATCCATAGATGACTTGATGTAAAATACAGTAAAATCACCAACCGTCGTGACGTCATTGTCGTCATATTTTTTTATTTTGCCGGCCTCTTGCGGACCTTACGGAGGTCCGATTGCATCTACATAGATATCGTTATTTTTCAATACCATACAATAAAACAGAGACTGTCCCAATAAATAAACATGTATTTTAAAATGTTACAACATATTTTAAAAAGTTACTTTATATGAAGCATTATTCGCATTTCGCATGCATATCTAGAATCCCTCGTGAAATCCTTCGAATTTGACAAAATCCAAGTCATTAATTTAAAACAAAGATTTATGTTGGAAATTTAACAGGAATCTGTAAATAATGACCCAATATGTTAAATAAAATAGGTCATTAGAAGAAGGTGACACCTATGGTGTAAGTAATAATGGCTGTCAAAAAGGCGATAGCGTTTTTATTTAAGTTTAACATTCCTTTCATATTTGTATATTTTGTAGCCACCTACATAATTTGTAGAAACTCATTTCAGTAAACACTTATATGATTTAAAAGCCATTAAGAACTTCACTTTGTAAAATAATTGATTTGATATGCATTCAACAATATTTCATACAATATGTTGTAATATGTTGTACATCCGTATGTAATTTATCTAGTTAGTGTAGACATGACTTGTTCACAATGTTCACATCACATTTTTGTGAAATAAAATAGATTCGTGCTAAATTATTTTCAAATTGCAAAAATATTCAACTATAATATCGTGGGCAATATATAAACAGATTCAAAACAAAAACCAATGCACGTCATTAACTGTAAAACGTGACTAACAAACATTATTGCCAAGTCTGTAATAGGACAGAAAATTACCTATATATGCACAAATATACTTTTTTTATATGTACCGTCTAGTGTCTACAGAACGGCCGTGGCAACTCAAACAATCTAAAAATATTCTTGGGAAACCAACTGGTTCCGTATGCCATGTACACGTATCTTTATTATCTGGTTAGTTCTCGACCTTGTAACAAGGTACTGTACTGTCTAGTGTCCACGGAACGGCCGTGGCAACCCAAACAGTCTTAAAATATTCTTGGGAAACCACTGGTCCCGTATGCCGTGTACACGTATTTTTATTAGTCCTCGACCCTGTGCAAAAATTGTGTTTTAGGGCAAGATAAATATACTTTTGGCTCCACTTTTTTGAGACATCCTATTATATTCGAAAATATTTTTACAATATGCATCTCAACGAATCCTATGACTTGTACATATTTTTTTTTCATATTCCTGTTAACGACAGAGATATCGGCCCTTATTGATATGTTTAAGGTCGCGATTTTGTAGAGTGAGAGGTAAATAGATGCATTGATTTTGGTTAACTATAAATAATTGAAAAGCTACATAAGATGTCATAAATTAGTTTCAGGCACTAGCTATTATTATAGTGATGATTATAATATAAGTTCTTTTTGTCCAAAATTTTCTTATGAGCCTGTGCTGTGGTTTTGCAATGAAAATGTGCATTTTTATTATTATACAATCACAATTTAATCATTGCAAGACCACAGCACAAATTTAATTTCTGTGTCTATGTAGTAGTTCAACTAAAGCAGCAGTACAGCAAGAACAACTTGAAAATGTATATTTTTACCCTAGTAAGGCATTTTCCATTTCCTATAAAATTTGTTTTATAATTTTCCACATCTTCGTATAATATATGGTTATAATTTATTGCTGAGTTTTTCACTAGTGTTAATTTTTAATCCATTTAATTAAAAAGGGTGTTGGAAAACACCACGATGATATAATACTGGGTGGCATTTTTGTCATTTCTTTATTGTGTTCTTTTTAATACGAACATTTTGAACAATGCCCGTTTAAAAGGCACCACAAGTCGTTGGCACGCTACTTTGGCACGATATTGCTGTCGGATCGGCCTCGTGTATCTTTATTACAATCAGCCACAATAAATTTCCCACCTATCGTGACAACACACTCAAAATTCTAACGGAAATACTACGCATAAATGTGTATATTACGCAAAACGTAAGTACAAGGCTTTAAAATTAAATTTTACTTTTTTGTTTCAGGTGAGTTCCTGGCATTTCTATGGATTGCGGATTGGTCGTGGTGAAGGTTCCTCTAATCGACGGAAATATGGAGCTGGTTTGTCGTTCTAGTTCTTACTGCCACTATCACGATTCATTACATTCTAAATAGGTTTTTCCTTTACAAAACAATGGCAATATCACTAGATAATCACAAAAAATTAGAAACTATAAAATTTACAAATATTATTTTTGTCTTAAGTATCGTTTGATATACAAACTAGAGCAAAAAATTGTGCGGCATTTTACAAATAACACCCGTGCCAATTACTACGGAAACGGTAAATCACATCACTATGCAATACAAAAGGATATTTAGTGTAAAATTGTATACCGCCACAATTTCTTGTGAATAGAACTAGGGTCTCCAGTCCACGGCTTCCATATCGGTCGCTACCCCTCTTCAACTCATATAAGTCTCATTTCCCTTCTCGCTCACTTAGAAGACACCTGCATGATTTGCATATCAACCGAAAGCACTATAATATACTGCATGTCCAAATATTGTACACCCTTTAATATTTCTAAATTAATATTTAATAATTTCATTGTACGTTTATAAAATTTTAATATGTTTTGGGGGAAATTAATAACATTGTTAATCAGTGGTGAACATCAAATTGCGGCCGTTTAAAAAATTAAACCATCAGGATCGTTGCAGAAGCGAACAGTCTTCCATTACTTTATGATTTATGTTAAACGCTACACGGATAATGTCACTACACGTTACCGGAAATAGAGAAATATCAGCAGGATGAGCAGCATCCTATTAGACTGCCAGAAACACAAGCATGTATTTGCAAGAGCAGTGCCCAGATTTTATTAAACCTAGCAATTTAAAAGACCATTGTTAGGTTAAAACCTAAACTATACCTAACTATTATTTGAAAATCTTACTAGAAACAATTATTGCCGTATTAGCATCATGTAACGAGTTTTTTATATAGTTAGCCAATATTTTATTTGTATGCCACATTACATGATTTAGCTTTATTTAATATATAAGTTATATAGTATTGGCATTCCTCATCTCGCTTTTTAATCTTTTGACGTTTTTCGTTTTCCCATATTGCTGTTTTCCCATATTTAGCCGCCATATTGGAAATATGGCGGCTAAAACGTAATTCAATAATGTTTCCTTTAATGTCGGCTAATTGATATGTGCATAAAAAGTAATTTCAGCATAAATATCAATTAGGTATTACCAAATGCATTTACACAGTTTTTTTCATTGTATGGCTATGACCAGTAGGGTCTCGATTGTGCATATATACATAAAAGTAATGCACATCAATTTTTAACCAATCGGTCAATTCTAAGTGGTGCCCCAGTCACCTTGAAAATGAGTAAAAATACCCATTTTCTGATTTATTTTATTTTTTAAATCAAACATTTTATTTTTTAAATAATTCTCTGCAGTCTGAAAATTTGCCTGTAAAAAGTTTTTCTCGAGTTTTTCAGATAAAACTATTCTTGAAAATTTAACATTTGTCCCCATGCTCGTCAATCTCACCGAATCCGAGGTTTTGTGACACAAAATTCAAATTACCAAGGAACACGAATATATTATAGAACTCCAAATGACTATTATAGTCTATTTGGAAATTAAAGAGAATATTAATAGATTAAATATGCATTCCGGGTGCGTATAAATTATTCGTTTACTCTGGCACTTGAATCTATACTGAAACCAATCATTTATCCCGGAATAAATGTATTGAGGATTTGCATATTTAATGAATACGCTCATTTACTTTCAAATAGAATTTAATAGTCTGTCGATATAGGTAGTAATGTAGTAATTAATGTATATAGTACCCGTCAGAAATTATTCATATTCGTATAAGAAGTGACTTCTCTTTGTTTGGATCCGCCGACTGCTCAAGATTTCGTTTTATTGCATCGGATTTATTACCCCGTCTTAAGTAAACAAACCGAGCCAGGGTCGGGCTTGTTTTTTTTTTAGAGTGTAAGTATCAGCAACCACATGTACATGTAGGTATAATGTTTATTAAAATAGAGCTCCTATTTTACTTTATTATTTTTCAAATATTACGTTATTATTTCTCAAATAACTATAAGAAAAATAAAATCTAGTATTTTTTAAATTATGTTAAATTTTGTAAAATGCGAAAACAAAGGGAAACCGTCTCTGGTTGCGATTTGGAATTAGTCCTGGCGGTATACGAATAGTTTTTATATGAATGTGAATTATTTCTGGCGAATACTATAGCCTATTTTATATCTACACCTCCCTTTACGCACACATTTAATGATGCAGAGATCAATTTGCGATTATTTTATTTGTATATGTACCTACCAGGTATTATAAAAAGAAGTTGTGTCGTTTTTTTTTACCTAGATAATTAATCACTGTCAAATAGTTGACTTTCCAAAGAATCTACAGATTATCGTTTATCAGACAGGCAAATAAAATGATTCAATAATTACAAGAAAACCAAAATACGATTTACTACTATAATTTCGTATGCATTCCTTCCATAGCACACTGTTGAATGTAAGGCGGGGGCCAACCGGCTCTTGTTTCTGCACGGCAATCATCATTAATCAAATTTATCAATGGACTTTATAATAGCATTCGGCCGCGTTTGTTTATTTTATTCCGTGCCTGGCGCTTATTATCACACTATACTATAACGTACCTGTATCCCATTTTGTTATTTGGCTGCTTTATTTCCTTTATATCGATCTGTGGAGGTAATATTTGTTAATATACAATTTGACGTCCATAATAGAATTGTTATAGTGAATTCATAAGTACACAGTAATACAAAGTTTTTAATGCAAAGTCACTGGAATATTATTTGCAGTTTACGGAATTATAATAATCGAAGCTTCTGATAGATTTTATTAACGAAATTAAGCGGAAAGAATATAATATTAGAAATACACGTTATTTCTAGGCATTACGTTGAGTCAGGCCCACCAGTCATAAAAACAAAATGAAAGAGCAAATTTAGAGTTTGGAATAGCAATGGTTGGGATTGAACCAAGAAACCATCACGACCACTGCTATTTTTGTCTTGTAAATATCAAAGACATCAATCGGAACAATAGATATAAATGGACATATCCAAATATTCAGCAAAAGACACCTGTACTGCATTCTGAAGTACAGTTCCATAATTCAGAAGTTTGGCTAGACTCCCGGAAGATGATACAGAACCATCAACGTCTGATGAACCTGTACCTATGCAATAAAAATAGGGTTCCTCATTGTTTCAATCAGCAAAAACTCAATGATCTCATTAGAGACCTGAACGTCGAAGAGTCTTCCGAATGACTTGCCTATAGCTAGTACAAAATTTTCGTGGAAATCATAAGGCAGAGAAATACATATATAAGTAGGTCAAAATATGCTTTCAAACTTTAATATTTTCTGTTGAAATATTAACACTACTTCCACCACCATTGAGAAAGGTTTCCAGAAAACCCAGGTGATTTTAGTGAAGGACATGGGCAAAGATAGAATAGCCTTATAAAGGCCGAGTACTGGAGTCTGCAGCAAGCCTATGATGGTAAATTCTGCTATGAGTAGAAAGTAGTATAAAAAACATTTTAAAATGATGTAATGAATTGATATTTATCTACCTATCTTCTAAATACATACATCTAAGCTTACTTCAACTAAATACATACTTATGCCACTGGCATATGTAAATAGTAATAGCGTGAATAACCGGAAATGTACATTAGTTAAAAAATAAATAATTTTATTCTAAGAGAGGCCAATATAGCGTATCCCAAAAACTAGATCTGATAGTCCAAATATGTCCGCTATTTTGGATTCTGCACCCAAAATTTAACTGAGAACGGTTATATACGGCATAGTATGGGATTTTGTTGAAAATTTTGTTTGCTACATGGTCGAATATTCTAACACCAATTCAAAAAAGAGTACATTGACAATGCAAGTGCATGCCAATGGTTTACAGTTCGAAAAATCATTTAAAAAACAGCTCAAACAGCCAAACACATTCCAAGTACTCCTCTTCGCACAGGGTTTAATTACATTGAAAATCATTATTAATTGACGAAAGAGGCTTGCGCTAATGAGAAAAAGTGTAAATTACTCTTGAGAAAATTAATATTCTCTCTTTGTCCGCGTCCATATCAATAAAATGAAACATAAAGAATGAGAATGTACAAGCTTACTAATTGAGAAATTGTATAATTAGTAGGTTTGAATTTTTATGACCATTAAAATCGTAGCCATCTGTAGACACATGTCGACTATAAATCGTCATTTTATTTTTACTAGTTTTCTTTGTGTAATACACTGAATAGTAGATTGTTGTGAATAAAATTATTATAGTTAATCCGATTCTAATACTTAACCAACCTCAAATATATGTAAATATTGTTTGCTTTTTTCTGTATGTAATAAGAGGCCGCGGTTCCTTATTAATAAGATGCATATTAATGTATTAACATATTAAGATATTTACACATGTAAATATGCCACGACCAAAAAAAGTGGCATTAGCAAAACTGCCGCCCAATACATATATATACACATAATATAATTAATAGTGAATTATCAAAAAAAAACTGCAACTATAAAATATAATATTCCGCTTATAACATTATTGTCATACTTACTTCACTAAACATCACGTAAATATTGATAATATTGAATGGGGTTTAGAAGTTCTCGAAGGAGCACCCAGAAGACCCCTAATGATTCAGCCAATCACATATTTACCACATTTACTGCAAAAATTAGCCTATGAATTAGCGGTTGCAAACGCTTGGACAGAACATAGAACCGCTGGGAAATTTTGGTGTACAGGATTCATGAAGCGTAACAGAAAAATCTGCGGCGGAAACGTCACTTGGTAGGGCAATGCGTTTTAAAAGACCAACCAAAGTCAACCTTCAACAAGTTTTCAACTACCATAAAGAGACAATCAAATTTACAATTAACAACCTTCATGAAACGTATAATATAGTCTCTAACGGACGGGGACTTCAGTAACTATGTGCGGTGTTATAAATGCCCCAGACAACTCGATATCACCGTTTCCAGTTTCCCTGGAAGCTATTACAAGGGCATTATTATAAAAAAATATATGCCTTCTGGATGGATGGAGTTATTTGGACACTGGATGCGAGATTTCATTGAGAATGAGAATATATCAAATGCTTCACTTGTGTTGCTAATCATGGACACTCATTAGAGGCATATTGCATACCCTTGCAAAAGACAACATTATCATCTTAATAACTCTGTTCCTCACACCAGTCATCAGCTGAAACCCCTGGATAACGGGGTCCCTATACGACTCTAAAAATGCATATGCATTTAGTCCCAATAGTCTATTTCGGCACCTAGAGCTACTACTACTAGAATCAAGTCAAAATCTTGCACACAATAGAACATCGTATGAATCGTACATGAACAAATGAGGTCGATGTTTTCCCGTCAGCTTCATTCTAGCGAGAGAAAACACCTGAGAAGGATAATGACAACTCAATGGCGTCTGCATAATATGTTGTCAAAAAAAAGTCATAGTAGTAGTCCTCTCTTTCATTTCCAAATATACTATATAGTCTCTATAATAGTAAAATGCTACATGGTTAATGCCACTGACTTTTGCCACAGCCTGTTGGGTATAGAGAACGTAATTCGACTTCTGTTACGAGAGAAACCTTGTAATCGAGAAAGGAAAAGCAGCTTTTTATGGTAAATTTTTTGTGATGCCTTT
Organism: Tetropium fuscum; assembly: GCA_964058915.1. NCBI lineage: Eukaryota > Metazoa > Arthropoda > Insecta > Coleoptera > Cerambycidae > Tetropium > Tetropium fuscum. Next base: position 61,550 of record CAXKVY010004207.1, read on the forward strand.
TGTACGGATTACAGCGCTAATAACTTCTGGTAAATTGAGCGTTTTCATAATGTTGAAATTAGCCTCGAACCATAAAAACGTCATTACTTCCGCAAACAAACACTGACGGACAGGGAAATGGCAGTTTTATCAAGGCAAGAAATCGCCAAGTTCCGCGGAAATAGAATTACCGCAAGTTGATGATTGAATCGGAGACGGTAAACGATTTGTGCGCCTTGGATAGCCAATTTATCGGCGGTTCAACGTCCCGGTTCACCGAAGTGCACACATAATGACAAAAATGGTCCACCTTGTGAATATTTTATCGCAGGAAATAGCGATTTCGTGACGGGCTATCGAAAACAGTTTAGGAAAGCTGAAATACAGTCAATGCAGTATTAATTCAAAGCGAAACAAGAGACCTTGCATTATTAAGAGCATAAGGCAGTGGCGGCCCGTGAATTCTGTATTTATCATGGTCATGTCTTATAAGAATGTAGCTCAGAAATTTCAGTTGAAGGTGCGCTTTTTGTCATCTAAAAATCTCTTATATCTCATCTCTTATATCTTCATAATCTAAGTACTTACCTATAGACTTTTACTTGAATATACCATTAGGGGATAACACAGGATTTTGGTCATGGGCCGCCGTACTATTAGATACAAATTCACCAGAAATACTAAAGTATGAGTTGGTATGAGTGATGAGTACTAAAGTATGATTGTTGGCTGTTGAGCCAACAATAATTATAAATCTGTCTTGAAAATACTTGAAAATAATATAAATACTTGAAAAAGAAGCTGAACTGTTCACTGAAAAAGATTATTAAGTATCTTTTTCAGTTCACAAAGTCGCAGTCAGTGAAATAGTATGTTATTTTTTATATATACACTAAATCTAGACGACACGTCGTTGTTTTATATTGCCACACTTTTCAACCACTTTGTCTTTATGTATGTCTTTATGTGTCTTTATGTATGTCATTTATAACTAAAACATTTTCTATTGAAAGCATAGAAAACGTCGAAAATCTGTCTTCTCCATCAAATGCCTCAGAAAACTCTTCATCCGTTTTAAAGAAAAGCATCTTTCAGCTTCTGTGATGTTGCCACAGGTATTGTTATTTTTATTTCCAGCAACTTTACTGTTTCCTGAAATAGTCCCTCCCAATTATTTGCTGTTCGAAACGCATTTCATTTCGATCGAAAATAATTCTAGACCCGCTAATCTTGTAGAGAAATATTTTATCCCGTTTTGTTGTTGATAAATAATTTATGACGTGATCAGAGGCTGACCGGTATTATATACTGTTGCTTGTATTGGTTTTCTTATGGGCGGTAAACAGAATTTTGGGAGGGAAGGATCTTAGTTTTGTTGTTAATGCATTAGTTTACAAAATTCCCCAAATTTCGGGCTCTACATAATCCTTAATCTATGTTATTGGTAAGAGGGTTTCCCCTACAGGCAGTAGAGGAATAAGTAAGGATGGGACATATATAGTATATATAAGGGTTCCGGTTTTAGGGGTGGTTTGCCTGTATTAGGAAGAGCTGCCGAGTTCTATTTTTCGCCTGTTTATGCCTTCTATCCAGTGTTAACCCTAAATATTTCAGGGTGGTGTTTGATACAATATTTATGTTATTTAGGGTTATAGTTGTGTCTGGTGGCTGTTTCTTTCTGCCACCAGCCACCAGTTGTTATAGTGTTTGCCTACCTAATAGTTTTGTTTGCTGTTGCATTAGTCTCTGTATTAGTGGTAGACTTACTGAGGTAGTAATAGTCGCTGTATCGTCTTCGTATGATGCAACAGTTCTACCATGGTCGGTATAGGATTTGGGATATCGTGGGTATAAAGGTTAAATAGGGTTATGCCCAGGGGTGAACCTTGTGGGACCCAAGCCATATATCTGCATACTGTATCACGTGTTTGCTGCTTAGCCAATCAAAGCAAGAAGTTTATTAGTATAATATCATATGGCACTCGGATATATTGGAAATGCTCTGGGGCGAGTGGGGCGCATTCAATAATCAATAATTATTAATTAAATAATGATTATTAATATGTGATTATTTTATTAATATTCTACAAAATTTTATGTGTTCTGCAGCCCTTGCATACGAACCGCTATTGAGCATAGGTACTGTAAGTAGGGCTATTTGTATGTGTTAGGTTAGCAACGGATACCGGCATATATGGCATTGTCGCCTTTTTATTCTTTGATTTTCAGCTCGATAACAAATACCTCTCGAAATACGTACAAGAAAATTGTCGAATTGATTAGCTCGTAAGTAAACGTAGAAGCTAGGAGAAATTTATTTTTATATGTAATATAACTCGGTGTCCAGGTCATTGTTTTGTACCCTGGGATAGTGGATCCTTGATTGCCCCGCAGATTGTTAGAGGATTCATAGCAAGTTTTAATACATTTTAAACTTCACTACGAACGAGTAAGGTACTCGTATATAGGCATATTTTAAATATATAGGTATATATGTATATTGTATATTAAGAGTGTCAATCCCGGACCATTATTTAAATTCTGTGATTTTTTGTGCATAGGCAACTAATCTAAGAAGCCCGTGTTTGTCCCGGGAATATCAAAGTTTAATTCTAATGGTTTAGAGGGCCAGAGGAGGATCAAGTTCCGGAACATTATAAAAATATAAAAAAACAACAATTCGCTATAACTTTTTCAAAAAAAAATGCATACATAAGTGGTGAATCTGAAAGACATTCCGAGTGTTTCATTGTAAATAATATCCCCAGTTTGCAACCTCTTTTTCCAACCGCAACCATACTAATTTTGAAAATTAAGTAAATTTTGCCATAATAGAAACATCCTTAGAATTACAAGGTAAAAGTACAATGAGGAAATATCAGGTACAAGTGCAATGTTACACTGGCGTATAAAATGAGGGTCTGGGTTCTTTCGAGTTGATATTCTCTTAATCGTACTATTTTGTATGTATGTTGTACAGACCGATAAAAAAATATTTTTACTTTTATTACAGTTCCAGCGATTTATGTATGCGCCGTACTGATGCATAATATAATGAAACATACAACTTTTTCCCCTCTTTGAATCGTCATATCTCGGAAACTGACTTTTAGGAAAAAAAGTGTATAGACGATTTTTATAGTTGATCTACAATTTTGTCATTTTCATAACAATCTATTTTTATTATAAAACTTACCGTTTGACTGAAAAACGCAAAAACCCATATTTGCCAACTTTGACCTTGAATAACTTTGTTTGCAAATATGGGGTCGGTGGGGACTTTTCACATTTCATTTATAATGGTGTTCTAATGTAATAATGCTCTATGCGAATTTTTGTAACCTTACCCCTATTTTACATGGCCGTCAAATATATATCAAAAATTGCTTTTGTGCAAATCCACCATTTGTAGCAACTTTTTTAAATAGGGCGGTCATAAACTATTGCACAGACGGACAGCCAATTTCCTGGGCGAACCCGAGCGCTACCCATGTGGAACAAATCAAATTTTTCCATAACTAAATACTAAATATGTTCGTAAAACTGATCGATTTAAACTTTAATTACGCACACATTTTCCTCACCAAGGAAAAGGGTAATGCCACACGGCCAGGTATATTTTTTAATCAGATTGCGGTGGGTCGGAGTGTTTGCCTTTTTATTTATGGAGATTTCGAAGGCAACCCCTGTAATGGCAACGGAAAGGTGACTAGAAGCCGTCTCCTCGGCAGATCAAGTCCCCTCGCCGCCGTGGCCTACTCGATTTGAAGTGTGTCCAATTAGAAACATCTTAATTAGTAGAGATGGCGCGTTGTTTGAGCATTATTTCCGTTTCCCCGATGGCACGAGGCTCGGACTTGAATTTCCAAGACAGAGACGGAATTCAAAGGGGCCGCCGAGTAGCGTGGAAACCTTAATATGTATTCATCAGGTCGTTATGACTGCCCACCGATTATGTAAGTCGAAGTGGGTGTTGACGAACTGCAACCGCCGTCTTTTGTTCAACACCTAAACTCACCTTCAGTGTGTATGTTTATATACGCAACTCGATCAGCCTTTGTTTCTTTAATTTACTCTGGCTACTTGATTGAGTAAATTACGAGTAGAGCCATCTTGGCTCGGTTCTTCAGTCGGCGTCAGAGCAGCTGGTTTCAGTTTGACGTAGAATTGAATGAATTGCTCGATTCAAAGAAAATATAAGGGCATTGTCGGGAGTTTGTGACGGAAGTTTTTGTTGCGTCGCCGTAATTGATATAATGTTAAATCTGCATGTTGGTTTTAGTTTGGCAAGTTTAGAGTATTTTGCGTTCGAATTATACTGAATTATAATTGAATGCTGACAAGTTTTTATGGTGTACATGATAGAATGTTGATTTCATACGTACATCATGCAGAAAGGCCTACCGGCAGTCTATAATTTTCATCTAAAAACACTACAAGACGTAAACGAAGCTGCATTTCTAGTTGACAAGCTTTAATTGTGGAATTTCTTTAACTGATCATAAATCAATAAATATACATACCTATAATATAAAATAAGAAATCAGTTACAGGTCGGTTCACTTACTTGCACAACGCTTACACATAAAAGAAAAGGAAGCCTTAACCCTTTGTGCCCTAGTGGTTACATAGTGTAACGACGTATAATAAACAAATGTAGTCCTTATATATGAATGTATATAGTCCTTTGTACGAATAAAAGTAAATCACTTTATTTTTTATATAGAAATAAAAAATATGGAAAGATAAAAATGTTTGTAACTATAGAACTTTAGAAAGAGTTGATTTGAATTTGATTGTACTGAAGTCTGGCTAATAGACTACGTACCTAAGGCCAACACATACAAAAATAAAATATTTATATATATTTTTTATTTTTCTTTTGAAAAATAGTAGAAAAATGAAAAGTTTCTTGTCTTGGGCGGTTCTCTGGACCCTGGCGTATCGTATCGAATAGGTACATACTATAACGTATTTTTTTTACGTTTTGATAGAGCTGGATAAAGCTCCAGGTTTATATCTGCTAAATTTGACTATGACTTAAAGGTCGTTTTTGTAACTTTTTATAGTCAACTACGTGCCTCAAAGGGTTAAAGGAGAGGAAGAAGAATTCTGTGGCCAACAAGAATGAAATTGCAAATAGCAAAACCGTCGGCTGTAGCCGTTTCAAGAGAAATAAATCAATCAGGTTCGGTGTATAATGAGGAGATATTCTGAAATATCTCTCATTATAACGAGGGGTGGATAAGTAATATTAATCTTATATGATTTTTCAGACCTTATGTCAGAGTAATGACAATTATTATCGAGTGCTCATTATCAGCGAGCACTGTTCATTAGTAAGTAGTAGTGTTTCGTAGTGTATTTTCAATTATACACATAAGAAGGTTATCAAATATAAAAATGAGAATTTATAATATTGGCTAGAAACTAGAAACGTTACGACGACCTAGTCATTACATGTATAACGAAAGCCTGTCGTTAATTTAACGATCTAGGCACCTATAATATTTTTCTTCAAACGTCATATAAGTGACAACTTCTGTGTCGTTACTCCATAATATTAAGGTCCATTTATATGGCTAGTATAAGTACTTAAGTACGTATACTTATAAAATGAAGTATACACAAACGCGGTTAGATTTCTAAGGCTTAGTTAACCGAGTTAACTAAGTTCGGACGAGTTAGCGCCAATACCAGATTTAATCAGAATTACTCAGTAGGTATCTAAAGTTTTAATACATTTAATACAAATTCAATTTTCAACTTGTATCAGTATAAGTATGACACTAAATAATTTGTCGATGCATTGTCAATAAAATGCTAAAGAACGGGTCACGGGGGGTGCACTGCGGTTTCAAAAATACAAAATTTATAATTAAAAATAATATAATTATCTTGCTATTTTCCCAGCAGATAGAATTGTGATTTGGATCATAAACAGTCAGTACGGTACATGCCGTGTTATCAGATAATATTCACAGCTTATTATTGTCTTTATGATCTTTATTACATAAATAACTATTACTCACTTCAATTATTCCAATTCCAATTATAGTCCAATTATTGTGCTTGAATTGAGTATTTATTATGATCGACCGGGGTATAACAACAGTTTATTTTCTCCGATTTCCCCCAGCATGCATTTTGGAGGAAGTGTACCTTATGACAACAAATAAAAGCGGGCACTGGCCCGCTCGACGCTTTCCAGTCATATGGAAAATTCCATTTACAACTTTTTTTTTACACTTGCACAAATCTTTTGTGTTTTTCTCTGATATTATAATGATTATCCCACAATTATATTGGTGTTACGACACAAACTTTCATTCTTTTCATCGACAGGCATCATGAAAATGCGGAAAACTAATGTTTTTTTATTGCAACCCAAGTAGCACAGAATATTGGTGGAATATTGATTCATTACCATTGTGAATTTCCGAGAGAGATTTCCGACATCGGCACAATATTGTATTCAGAAATATTGGTTCCCGAATATTACGCCAACATTAATTCCCTAACTTCTGCTAATATTGTGTTGATCGGTATTGGTCGTAGGTTGTTATTTTACAATATTGTGTCACCAATATTACCCCAGTAATAATTTTATAGGTTCGCCTCGGGTTCTGCCAATGTTAGTTTCCCCCTGAATGTTATTTTTCCAATATTACAGCAATATTAATTTAATAGCATCTGCCAATATTGTGTTTTATCTATATTGGTCCTAGATGGTTCTTTTTAATATTGTCCCACCAATATGAACCCAACATTAATTTTCTAGTTTATGCCAATATTAGATTTATCATTATTGGTCCTAGGAGTATTTTTGATTGTTGTTTCCCCAATATAAATATGTAGGACGCGATTCCCCATAGACTTCACCCTAATTAATAATTGAACTAAACCACATCTTTTAAAAAATACCAGATTTGCAGATCATTTGTAGATAATTTAATCATTGCTTGATTAATTTGGTCATGAAATTAGAGTTAATCAAGCATCAAGCTGCACTGGTATATTTCTATAGAATTATATATTTGAATTGCTACTTGCGGGCAAATCTCCATAATTTAATTTGTCGTCCAAGCTGAAAATAATTACTGCAACTGTTGAGATTTAGGGACACATAACTCTAAACGTAGCAGCAGGTTGGGTGGTCGCATTTGCTGTCTAATGACATCTTAAACGCCACTATTAAACCAGTACCGTAATTCACGTGTCAGTAGATGTCGAATAAATAATATGATTTTAATGTTATCTAAAACAAAATGTAGCCGCGCCTCTGTGTGGTAAATATGTAAAAAAAATGGTATTCGTAGTTTGACCCCATCAGGGTCAACACCGTGGGGGCAGGGCCGTATTATCAATAAGCAGGCAATATAGGCAGCAATCTAGGGGCACCGACGGTTTGGGGGAGCCGGCGACGAAAAAAAAAAAGAACAAATTAAATATTCATACCTGAAAATAATTATCTTAAAAATATTATCTAAAATCTTAAAAAATATTCGTCTGTCTGCTAGATTTGGTCACAGATGCCTGTCGAATATGTGATTTGGCCGTTGTTTTAGAAATGTGTTGAAATTGAGAGCCGATGTTTTGTTGTTTTGCAAAACTAGCAGCACACATGGATTGGTCGCTGGTCGGCTCATGCTGATGCTTGTAAAGCTTTATCTGCCTCATATAACACACATTTGATAAAGCCAGTAACACTTTACAAACCGTTGATATTGATTTATCAACAATGATTGCAATTTTTGAATCACTGATTGCCTTCGAGATCGTGACCAGTTTGATAAATATGAAGAAATATTTAAAACATAAATTATTGCCGGAACTCATCAAAAATAACCCAACTTCCGCAAAAGTGATATTAGAATTACCTTTTTTCTTGCTACTATTGATAATAAAGACACTATTGATGGCTTACGTATTAAAAAAATCAGGTTTTTAAATAAACAAAATTATAAATGACATACGAAATAATTAAAATAAATTGCAAGCTGAATATTTAACCTATTTAGACGATTGTTTTGCTGAGGAATGAATGTATTGAATTCAAATATTTTGTAGAAAACAGAGAATATCGTTAATGTTAGAGACGTGTTAGTATTTATCAATGAGCAACTATAACCATGTTTCGTAATGTGGAAATTGCACTAAGAATTTTTCTTACTCTACCAATAACAAATGCGCCAGGGGAAAGATCATTTTCTACTTTGAAAAGGACAAAATTCACAAAATATTGGTTTTTTTCGTGGGGTTTCTCAACTCGCTTATTCTCGTTTCGAAAACTTCCCCACTCACATAATAAAATATAATTTTTAACACGTATCATAAATAACTATTATATATACCTACTTTTTTAAACGTTTAACTTTTCCATTTAGATGTTTTTTTCCATTTGTTTGTGTTGACTAATGAGTAAATATTGTTTTTTATATTAAGGTAACCGAACCAAATATGGGCACCCTTAAGCAAATTATTTTATTGCAGTTACAGTATTTACTACAGAATAATTAAATTACTTGTAGATAATCTCTAGGTTATGGAAATTCAAAAATTGTAGACAGAATTGACGAAATTGTTTTATGAGGTATTTAAAAAAAATTTAAATTAAAAAACCGATAAATGCTCCTGTTATGACCTGGGGCTCCAAATATGGGGGGGGGGGGGGGGGCAGGGGGCCCAATCCTTCTTCCATGGACCAAAAAATAAAGAAGCATAATCTCTATCAGTACAAAGCAGTACCAAAATTATCCCTTGAAATAAATATTTTGTAATTAATGTCAACATTATCTATCATTAATAATCATAATCATTATAAAAGAAGTAAAGTATACTTAAATTACAACAATCTAAGATCCGATTTAAGAAATAATAATTGGGAGGAAATGTATAAAGAAAAAAAATTAGATAAGTCATTTGAATATTTTATATCAATGTTAAAATATTATATAAATAAAAATAAAAATACTATAATACTAAAACATAAAATAGTTCCCAAAAAGAAATGGATAACATCTGATATATTAAAATGTATTAAAGAAAAAGAAAAACTTTATAAGTTAACTTTAAATAATCCAGATAATATTGATTTCAAGGAGAGATACAAATGTTACAATAATAAATTAAATAAATCTATAAATGAAGCCAAAAAAGCATACTTTGGTAAGGAAATTGAAAATAATAAAAACACATCAAAATCCCTTTGGGAGTGTGTAAAAAACATTTGCGGTCATCCGAAACAGAAAACGGATATACAGGAAATTGAATTACTAGACGGGTCAAGGGTCACCTGCAAAAAAGAAATTGTTAATCATTTCAATAATCATTATAGTACAATTGGAGAAAAATTAGCTGCAAAAATACCAGATATCAATAATTTCAATGATCATTTGGAATGCTTGGAAAATACAATGTTTATGTACCCAACTGATGAACTAGAGATATTAGATATAATAAATAATCTAAAAGAAAAGGTAACACCAGGACTAGATCACATTCAATCGAAAACATTAAAAGAAATTCGACATGAAATAGTTCAGCCATTAACTTACCTAATAAATAACTGTTTGGAGGAGGGATATTTTCCAAAAATTCTAAAATGTGCTGTGATAAAGCCACTATACAAAAGTGGCAGTAAATTAGATATAGGGAACTATCGCCCAATTTCTCTTTTGTCAAACATTTCAAAGGTTTTAGAAAAAGTAATAAACAAACGACTTCGTAGTTTCTTAAACAAATATAAAATATTATCGAACTCTCAATATGGTTTTAGAGAGGGACGATCGACTGATGATGCGATTCATCAATTAACATCATATGTCTATGAGGCATTGGATAAAAAAAACTCCTATAATCAGCATATTTCTCGACCTTTCTAAAGCCTTTGATACGGTATGTCATAAAAGACTGTTGAATAAATTAAATAAATACGGAATACGTGGAAAATCGTATAAAATATTTGAAAGCTATCTATCAAACAGAGAACAGCTGGTCCAACTGGATGATGTTCAGAGTGATTTGCAGACGGTTACCTATGGTGTTCCCCAAGGGACGGTATTGGGACCAGTCCTTTTCACTATTTACATCGACAGTTTATTGAGCCTTAAGACACGTGGTAAGATTATTAGTTTTGCTGACGACACAGCTGTTATATATACGTCATCTTCCTGGCTAAACCTAAAAAGAGAAATAGAAAATGAGTTTCCAGAAATTGTTAAATGGTTGCAGTATAACAAGCTGACCTTAAATTATGGAAAGACAATGTACTTACCTTTTGTTTCTTATAACACAGGTCTCCCTGCGTTGGGTCCTTTAAGCGTAGGTCACAATATGCAAATTTTTGAATCTTCTTCAGTAAAATATCTGGGTGTTCATATTGACAGACATATGAGGTGGGAGTTACAAATGAAACAGCTTGTAGGAAGGATAAGGGGTTTGATACCTAAATTTAAATACTTAAGAGATTTTTTGAATATTCAGCAATTGAGAATTATGTATTTTTCTTTAATACAATCGTTATTAACGTATGGTATCATAGGATGGGGAGGTGTGTATGACTGTTATCTCTATGATGTTCATGTTGTACAAAAGTGGATCTTAAGAATAATATATAAGAGAAATATTTTATATCCTAGTAATTCATTATATAGGGAATCTAATATATTCGACTTAATGCAGCTGTATTTTCTAAGAATAATGCTTTTTTTGAAACAAGGCAAAATTAGTTTAGCTCCACATGAACATCCTTATAATACACGCCGACCTGAGACTATATTATACCCTCGTTGTGAGAACACAATTGGACAAAGATGTACTACTTACCTGGTACCTAGATTGTATATTCTTATCCCTAGAGAAATGCAACATATACATTCTTATAATAACTACAAAAACAGACTAAAATTATGGATAAGTCAAAATGACAGATTGTTATTTAGTAATATAATCAATCAACGTATATTAGTAT